>JAJHUR010121534.1:0-82961 GCA_027495735.1 Lutjanus campechanus | reverse complement strand
CGTCGGAGAAATGCATCCCCGCCCAGGATTCGCTCCGAAAATAAAAAAGGCAAAATAACAAAAAGAGTGCCCGATGGAGAAGCTAAAGGCAGCTTAGCTGGACACTCACCTGACTTACTGGGGAAGCTGAAGACACTGAACACATGAAGGCTAGACAATAGATGCACATCAAGGTGCTAACACTTACCATGACAGGAAACAGACAACCTCAACACAAAAAGAAATTGCTTACACAATGTAACAGCATCCCAATCTCCTTTTTCAGATCCCGGACGAGCCCCCAAATGTTACACCCCTCATCCCCTAGCACCAACTTGGGGGTCGTACTGTAACAACGAACATAGTAAATATACCTACTAAATTCGGCATGTTACCATTGTAATTGTGAGCATGCTGATGTTAGCATTTAGCTCAAAGCACCACTGGGCACATGTCCATATGTCTGCTGCTTAGGTGTGGCTGTAGACTGTAGAGTCTTTTTTTTTTTTTACATGGAATAGGATACTGTTTGACAGCTGATCTAAAGTGTCAGATGCCAGAGCATCCTTAAATGCACCCACACTCAGTCGGAGGAGAGTTTTTTTTTTTTTTTTAAAAACAGCACCTGCTCAACTTTGACAAAAGATACAAGCAGAGAAATCATTCACTGTGATGGATTACATATCTCAAGCAAGTCTCAGCTCTCTAAAGTTGATGTTCATAGTACAGCAAAATAGATGGAAACAAATTTCTGCCTGGAAGGTAAGAAATAAATCTTTTAAAACCTGCTAAAGTATATACTTAAGGCCATGTTCTGCAGTAATATAATATAATGTGATTTGTAATGTACTTTATGGCCTATATTTACATTCTTGGTATTTTATCAGGTAAATGTACAAACAGTACACACCATTGTTTCCTTTTGCAAATATCAATCATGTTAATGTGTTGCCAGTGTAACAGAAGTTTCAGATGACCTGTGTGGCAGTGGGAACTACACAGCAGAGATGAGTCTGAACCTGGGGAGAGGTGTGGAGCCTGGTGATGCTGTGCCTGCCATGGGGAACCTCAGAGTGGTTATTAACCTAAAGACAAACAACAGTCGAATAAACCTTGAGGTCACCTCCTGTTGTCTGTCCCCCACCATCCAGCCTGACCTCACCAACTCCACCTGCTGCCTTTTCTCCAGGTACACAGGAAAGGCTGGAATAAGGTGACTGAGTAGAGACTTTGTTGAAGGCAAAAAGGCTTAAATCAGTCAAAATAATGCAAGGACACATAGCTCAGTCCGTCTATTTCCCTGTAGTATAAAAGCTAAATATAAACAAGCAAGGTCAGCAAATATACACAGTGGGAAATTTACAGTACATTTACTGATATATGTGCAGCCATCTGGTCTGTATTTTAGTTTTTTTTGTTGTTGTTGTCTAATATGGTAGAAATTGCACTGAGGTTTTCAAAATAAATGGTAAAACCTGACTTTAGGTTTCTATAAACATATAACAGAAATACATCCATGAATAGTGCATCATTTCAACCTCTGCAACAGCCTTAAAAAAACTTGGCCAGGCTTAGAAATGTGTTTACCAGAGAAGCAGTGTTAGTATCATTTATATCAATCGAGAGAGTTGCAACCAGGTCAATTTTTAAGAGCTGAATATTCTCCCCGCTCAGTAACAAGGGAATGCTATAGACTGATGGTGTTATCTCTGTGAGGCAGCATCACTCAGATAGACAGAAATTCAGTGTACTCCTGCACACTTCAAGAAGCAGCAGTATAACCACTTCTAAAATGTGTCAAAATATGAAAAGACTGGCTGTTGACTTTTAATGTGCACCTGAACACAACACTTGTAACGAGTCCATTACAGCTGGGACATTGGGTGTCTGCAAGGTGGAACCAAGAAAACAGTAAAACATTCAATGTCAGCCTGAAATCATTCTGAGCCAAATATCAGCAAACTGGAAAAATGTTACAGAAACGTCCTAACTCGCAGATCCTGTATTGGTAACCACAGTAATTAGGGTTCAGACCTGATTTAGGAGAAAAAGTCATAACTGATGAACAAGTCATAAGTCAATGTTTGTGTCCTAACTTGAGATAGGTAGGCTATTTTTTAAGCATTCTAACTTCCTACAACCCTAGTAACTTTTGGATAACCATTAAGCCGCCCTGATTTTCACTTTTCCATTCACTTTTCTATCTAGCTAACAGAATCTAACAGTAGTTTCGCTAATAGAAGCTAATGGAATGAAGAAAAAATAGGAAAACATTCCACATCATTCTGAAATCATTACTACTCAAACATCAAGATACTGGTGCTGTATTACAGAACCTTCCTAACTTGCAAAGCCTATATTGGTAACCATGGTAACTGGGGTTAGGACCCAAACCAACAAAGGCAACAGTTACCAGCCAATCGGAGTCAGAGTAGAACGATTTGTGACTTTGGTATCCTGGGGGAAAAAAATTGCATTAAAGGCCCTGTACGACAGAAACTTCCACTGGCTGGACATACACTTGTTCGTAACTACAAAGTGGCTTCCTTGCGTAACCTAAGTCTGTTTGGAGCAATGATTGTGAACGTCATCAGAAGTTAATGCAATGCTCATACAAACCCGTGGCAAAAAGCAAGTATATCTCAGGCCTAATTTGCAGATCCTAACCTAACTGTATGGTAACGATGGTAATTATGTTTAATCAAAGTTCCTGTCGTAACTGAAGATAAGAAAAGTGTATTACTGATTATCTGTACAGCCTGTCCAATAGTAGCAAATTTACTAACTAGCTAGTGTTGGCTAACAGTAGCTGGCGGTTGTGTTCACTAACAGTATCTAACAGTAGTGTTTATTAATGGTATCTAACGGTAGTGTAGTGTTCACTAACACAAGCTAACAAGTGTTGGCTAACAGTAGCTAATGGAAGTGTTCATTAACGGTAGCCAACAGTTATTATCATTGTAAATTTATCAAAATGAATAAATAAATAAAAATCTTGGAATTCTCTACAGATGTTACCAAACCCCTAACTTATCTGTCTTGAAATTATGTGTCCATAGTTGTTAAAAACAACAGTTGCAAAGTTGTTTAGCTCAGGATTTTTAGGATTTACTAACCTGAGATAAGATAGGATGAAGCACGATTTCTTTTCTCTTAAGCTTTCACCCAATTCAATATTTATTATTGATAGCTAGCTGGTTTGAGCTTTTTTCTGCTTTCCTGTTTATTGATCAGTAAAGTTTGGCTTTTGACAGCTGTATGAAGACTTGACCTGCAGGATATTCTCAATTTTACCATTTTTGCTTAAACATTTTACTATTTCTTTTAAGGGAAAATGACTCTGCTAAGGTTGTACTGTGTTTTTGTGTTGTTGCCTCAGGTTAGCAGCAGAGCCAGCGGGGATCACGCTGCTGCCCAGTGCCCTGTCAAGCAGTGCCAGCTTCACCATCAGTCTCTTTCAAATGATTAATTACTCAGTAGTGTACCTACACTGTGATCTCAGTGTCTGCCTGAGGAACCGCTCTGACTGTGAAAGGGTAAGGCTGCAGTGTGGGTGCACAGAGTGTAAGAGGATGAGAGAATGAGCGGCGGCTGAGAGTGATTTAAATTTAGTGACACAGGGTGTGACACTGTGAAAACAGGGAGACAGATGAGGAGCGAACAGGCTGATGTAAATGGGCTGGGGAGACGAGCAAGACTGGAGACCAAGGTGAGTGAGGAACTGGAGAAGAGGTGAGAAGAGGTACATGAATATATGGCTGTTTATGGTAGGAAAAGTGGGAGGAGTGGCGAGACTGCAGGATAAATGATTTTCGTGAACAGTATATAAAGTGAAAAAGGGGAAGGCGCAGTTTGATATAGGTACAGGATCCGCTTTCTAAATGTGAAAAGAGTGCGATGTTCTGACTAAGACTGAGGCCGACAGCCAACGACACGCAGCCTAAAGCATCTGTCATGTCATTATGCGCTCTGAAGGTCAGATAAGGTCTTCGCCAAGTTTCAGAATAACATTTGCAGAGCAGCAAAGGACGTTGATACCAACTGCTGTGTCCTGCTGCTGTGGGAATGAGGCCCCTGGTTTAATGGGCAAAACTGAATCATCCGACAAGTACACATTAGAGGGCAGAGGTGAAACAGAGGATAAACTCTGGAGACTCATTCTGATGTCTGCCTTTGTAGAGCACTTCTACAGCTCTCCGATGGTGTTTTTAGTGTCTCGGTAAAACTTAACAATTTGGTACACAAAAATGTGAGTAGTTACTAAGGAACAGATGAGGAACCACGTAATAACTGAATTAATTGTTAATAAGTAGTTTCTAGTAGATAATGAGGAGTTACTAGAGATCAGACTTCCCCTTAATGATTATTTAAAAGGGTAAGAAAATGCTTAGAAAATTACGTGGTAGTGAGGAAGTACTTAATAACTGCTCAGTATGATGCATCGCTTTACTTGAGGGTGCAGAAAGAGTAACTAATTATTAAATGATTAGTAATGAATGAGTTGTTACTAGTTTTTGCCCCTCAGCAGCTGTTTCACAGTTAATCAGGAACAACTCATGAAGAAAGTAGTTGATATTTAAAGGGGACATGTTATGCAAAACTCAAATTCCCACATACTAATGAACTAGAACTTATGAGCTGGAAGATAATGAAAAGTTACTAGAGAACAGACTGGAAGATATTATATTAATAAGTCACTTGGTAATGATTGGTTCCTGATGTACAGTAGCCTGTAACAACTACTACTATCAACTTATCATCAATTGTTCCTGATTCATGGCAAATCACAAAGAGCAGCACATGTCTCATTCATTACTAATGACTTAATTATTAGTTACACTTTTTGTGCACCCTCAAGTAAAGTGATACATCATACTGAGTAGTTACTAAAGTTGGGCATACACTGTACGATTTGAGCCGGTTTCTGACAGAGTTATTGAGCCGCATGACTTGAAAAGCTGGTTAAATTTCAGATTTGTTTGGCATCATTTGCTGTGCAGTGTACAGGAAGAAGTGAAGACCTGTCATCTGCTCCTGACCGGCTGTTGGACATTCAGATGAATTTCTGACATGTCAGAAATGTTGGTTGTCCTTGTCTGGCTCGCATACAGTTGAAACAGACCCAGGAGTAGATTGCCCAACGTCTGTGTCTTTTTCTTTTTCTTGAGGCCTATGCTGCAGAATGTCTGGAATTGTCATGTCAAAATTATGCTTCATATGGCCTGAAAATATGGACAGTTAGCTTACAGTTAGCTTACCTCCTCATACTGCCCATGTCTTCCTCGCCACCTGTGAGTCCATACACACAACATGCCTTTGCTTTCTTTTTTTTAAAAAGTTTTGGCACATATAATGGGACAGCAGCACGTTTCTGCCTTGTTAGCATCAGGGCTGTACCTGACTTTCTTTAGTCGAATCAGATTATGAACATTTGACAATTCCTTTTTTTTATAGTGCAGTAAATTAAACACTAAATTCCTATGTGAGCCTACATGAGTATTTTTTACCAATTAGACTTGCATTTATTACCTTTCTTCAGTCATTTAATACTTTGTCAGTTATATGAAAATGTAAGATTTTCACACAGTCAGAGAAATTAAAAGTGTGCATCCTCCTATATGCGCAGTTATAAAATCAGCAGACCTGTGGAACAGAGAGAGATGTGAGAGATGTGAGAGATGGTGCGACTTGCACCATACACTCTGCCATGAATTAAAGATTTATTTCAACCAAATCAGAGCTGGTGATAGTTGGGACAGTGGAAAGACAAATCAAAATGTTTTTGATGGGTTTTATTTAGTTTCTGTAAAGTCTGAATGAAGCTGACAATGATGCAAAAGGCTTCTGGTGAGTTTGGTGAGTGCAATAAAACAGCTGTTTCTGGTTGAGCAAAACAAATCTTACTCATGAAAATAAGGTCTCTTGCTGTTGTGATCCTTTCCATAATGCTGTCAGACACTAACAATAACAATCTCAGCCTTTCAGTGGCAAAAACAAACACAAACAACCAGCAAATAAGCAATTGTCACCTGCTCTACCCGCTCTGCAGATGGGCCTGGACGATGTGGCCCTAGTTAGCATCATTGCTGGCAGACAAAGTACTACCTACCTGCCTTGGAGCTTTCTAATGAATCTTTATTGACTATTGTCAATAGCTGCAAAATGGTCTGCAGGGGTTGATGAGCCGTTTAATATTCCATGTACAGTGTGAACACTTGTGGCTGGAGGATGAGACCATACAGTGTGAGCACATAAATCGTGAGCATTGGTTGTACATCACAGATGATTGCCCATACAGGAGGAAACAAAACATTTCAAAAATTGTACAGTGCCTGCTGAGTTTACGTAGTCCCTCATTACTGAATGATTGCGCTACCATTTCTCAGAGTGATTCAGGAGCTACTCATTAACAATTAAAAACTACTCACATTTTTGAACACCGAATTTCAAAGTGTTAGAGAGACACTAGAAACATCATCAGAGCTGTAGAAGTGCTCTACAAAGGCAGAATGGGTCTCCAGAGTTTATCCTCTGTTTCACCTCTGCCCTCTAATGTGTACTTGTCAGATGATTCAGTTTTGCCCATTAAACCAGGGCCCCCTTTCCTGCAACAGCATGTTTAAAATGCATTACTCTATCAAGCCTACTATACGTGTATACCCAGAGTGTAAACTTTCATGCTTTCCGCATAATTCACAACTTTCTTTGTGTGTATCTATTTATCATTTCTGCCTTGTTGTCTAGAAATTGAGTTTCTCTCTTGGCTCTACATATTTTCCTGGAGCATTTCATTTACATAACAGCTATACATTATATCTCAACTACTTTGTTTGAACAGCTACTACTCAGAGAGGGCTGCTTGGATTAAAGGAAAGAGAGCTGCTTTCAAACTAAAATCCTTTTTCCAGCTCTCTGAAATAGATGTTTCTGCCCCTGCCCTTTTATCCAAATAAAAAACAACACAAAGGAAAACAGGGTTTAGACATATTTATCAGAGAAGTGCACCTTTATTATTTCAATTACTATTTCTGTTCATTGTTCCCACTGTTTTTGATGATAAACAGGAACACCATCCTTCTTCCAAAAAGTTAATTACCTGTGAGATTCTCTATCATTTTTCATACTCACATCCTACATATTTCCCTTGTCTTTTTATAGCAGTGCCTACAGCAGAGGAGTGCATTTCCCTTCGAGGGTCCAGACGCTGTTGTCACCAATCTCAGGAATCGCATATCCTTTGGTCCCATGTTGAAAGAAGTGAAGAACTCTACTTTCCCGGAGGAGATAGGTAATCATTAGCTGTGCCTTAAAACAAAAACAATCAATCTGAGATAATAGAGCACATACAAGAGAGGCTGCAGGACAGGAAATGGGAGATGGCCATGCCATTTATCTATACCATGTGAGGTGGAGAGCGATATTATTAAGTGGCTTGCTGTGAGCAAATATATGTTGGTCTTCACTCTACAATTAACGTGTGCAATGGACACGTGAGTCCAAATTCACTCTTCATCAGATTGCCTGCATCAGTGTACATTGGACTCTAGATGTTGTACTTTTTCTAATAAAGAAAAAAATGTTGCCAGTCTTTGTGACCAGAAAGAAGCTCCACACCATCAAAGACATTTATAACTGCCCCTTTGTGAAGCCCTGTGCTCCTTACACCTCGTTTACACCTGGTATTAAAATGTAATGTGTATTTGGATAAGTTATTCAGATTAGGAAAAACATACGTTAATGCAAGACAGCATGATAGGAAGATGATCAGTTCTGCCAGATCACATTTGGAGGTAGTCTGGCTTGCATTGTGTTTGGATCTCATGTAGATGTAAGCCCAATGCATTCATATATCTGGATAACTTTTAATACCAGGTGCGTGAAAGTTAGTTAGGTAGTTAGTTAAAATTACCAACATTTGCAGTTTACAGGTAGAGACAAAGTTTAATCTGTTCCGTGTGCGCGTGTTTTTGTGTTTTACATGTTTAAAATTTTTTTTAAAAAGGCACCACCCTACAAGCCCATGAGACACCAAGCATCTTTTGTCTTAAATCCCCATGCACACATTTCAACATGTAGAGAAATGCAAAACTTGACAGGCCTATCGTTGCTAATACATGATTGGATAGTTGTTGTTTGGAGGAGGGGCTTAGTGAAGGGTCACTTGCACTTTTTGTATGCTTTCGTACAATTATGGTAGCAAATGAGACAGAACACACAATGAACCAAGTTAAAAATGAATTTGACTGATTTTCTCTATATATCACCATTATATCAGATATACCAATAACCCTCTACATCTTATGTGGCAAGAGCTGGATAGTTTTGGTGGCTCGGGTTTGAGAATAAAATTAAATTTTCAGTGATGTATTTTAAGTGTTGCAAATATGAAAATACAAAATTTTAAACTATTTTGTTCCAAATTACATCTTATTTTTTGCCCAACAAAATAAAATGGCAAAATACTCAAAAGTAATTAAATAAGTATTTTGAATACTGAAATACTGCCCATTTCTAATTGTGACAGCTTTGGGTGGCAGATATACTCTTTAAAAACGTAATAAATTAAAACATTTTAAAATTTCTATGGTGTTGTGACACAGAGAGAACCTCCACATTTATATTTCAGTGAAAGCAGGGTTGTGGAGGATGGAAAACAGTTATTTTTTCTCCATTTAGGCAAATAAATCACAACTGTGGCCTTTTGTCAGATTGTTTCTCTGTTTGATTTACAGACCCAGCAGAGCTGGATCTGGTGCTGGTCATTGTCAGCCTGGTGGTTGGCTCCTCCCTTGTCACAGTGACGCTGCTGCTGGTATGGCTGGCCTACCGTCGCCGGGCAATCTGGCTGCACCACTCGGCAGCTCCACCACGAGCTTGCTGTGGCTGTCTGCGCCCAGGAGGTGACTTGATCCTACCGTGACCAAGGAGGGACCACTGCCAATTACACTGATCACGTCCTCACCAAAATAGCTGCCGACAATTACATTAGTCAACAGACAGTGGAGCAGTCAATCATATTAACCGTAGAGCAGAGGCGGTCGGTCGTTATCAGCCGGTATAGGCCAGACTAGACGATGAGGAGCAATCCAATTCACACCTCCTCTCATAGGTGACACAGCTGTTGCAGTCAAATTTCACACTTAACCAAGAGCAGTCTATTATCATTCACTGGAAATAAACACCATCCCCAAATAGAAAAGCAGCTCTGATCCCTTTATTTTCCCTCAGTGGCAACAAATCAATACTCTTTCTATCCCACTTTGAGATTGATAGCTTGTTAATACTGATTTTGTGTAATGTATGCATTCATGACTTGACAGTTATATTGACAGAAAAAAATGCACCAGATTTGGTTAGGAAAATTCATGTAATTTAGAAAGGCAAAAAAACATAAAGAACCCTCTGACATGTTGTTTTTCCTTGTAAATGTCCAATTTAAATGACTTGGATCAATATGTTGTGCGATGTTATAGCTATGTTTAATCATTAATCATTATCTTCCATTTAATAATTGAATAAATATAAATAGCAGTTTCTCTACAGAGAAAGTTTCTTCACTAGTCTCCATCTGTCTCTCAGGATGAAGTCTTGATGATTCCTGACTCTGAATCTCTGACCTGAATACTTGTATACTATGTATAATGGAAAAGTTGTCTTCTTCTAGCATTGTTTCTCACATCATATTTATTCATTTTCAAGCTGAAGTGAAATACCATTATAGCACTGTCAACACTTCAACACTGTGATTCAGAACTTCTTCCCCTGCTATGTACCGTACGTAGGTGCACAGCATTACAGAGAGTTAAACACACTTTCAATAAAGATTGAAGGCAGCAGTTGGCCTTTGATGTTTTCACTGGTAGCAATTATGAAAATGTGAAAACATTATTGGACAGCAAGTTCAGTGATTGTAATAACAAATCAGGAAACGATAAACAAGAGTTAGCCTGGAGGCACTGTAAAAATGAATTGTAAGAAGGAAACTGTATTGACATAAACATAGACTACACCGGCACCGGTATACTTAATCAGAACTACTTGTCAGATGCTCAAATGGCTTTGGAAACCACACCGTTCAGATGAAATATTTCTGTGACTTTCCAAAACTTACAATCACACCCACTTCACACAGTGATTGGGTAGGTGTGCAGAGGTGATTAGTTAAACTTTCTGTGTATTTTTTGTCACCTGTTAAGAAGAAGAAGAATCGCAAGGATGCAAGGACGGATGAATGTGACAAGGATGGAGCAGCTGCTAAAAAGACTAGTGCAATTATCTCACCAAATGAAGGGATACTTACTCATACTTAATGAAGAGCAACATCTTTCTAAATGTAAGGTGTATGTGGCCAGAAAATTTCCTTTATTTTCAAGCCCCAGTGCTGACAGTTATGATTAAAGGCTTATCACCCTGTGTTTTAGTGCAGCTCTATGAAACACCTATACACATATTTGCATTCCTAGTTCTAAGAAAATAGTTATTTTCTAACATAGCCAGACCCTAACCATCCAATTACTTACATTGTGCTTCATGCTAGTAAAAAACAAGGTATAACTGTACCATTAACCACATCTTTATGTTGAAAGATAATCTTGCATAGTCAGACCTACTGTATCTCCACACTTAGTTTTAGCACTGTGCCAGTGTTTGATAAAGGTCTGAATACATTATCATAATGGTATAGCTGGGAAAATGCCCTGGTTTGTTTGTATTTCTTAAAACAGTCAACAGTCATCTTGGGCAGCTCTAAGCCCAGCATGCAGCAATGGTGCCCTTAAAAAAAATAGTGCCAGAGGAGGGAGAATGCTGACTGAAATAATCTAGGATTATACCAAAAGCCTACTTCCTGTGAGTCAGGCTAGTGAAAGATCAACATTAAGTACCTTTAGGAAGTACAACACATTAAACAATACTGTCCTGTCATATCAGCAACTGGATCAAAAGGCACCAGACTGGAGAGGATGGGAGGCTTTCGTCATTGGCGGGACCTTGGGGAATACAGAGGCCCAAGTAAGTCAGTAAGCTACTTCCTGTGAGTCAGACTAGTGAAAGATAAAGATTAAGAAACTACAGGAAGTACAAAGCATTAAACATTCCAGTCCAGAAGTGTAAAAGTAAAAATCAAAATGCATTACATCGACAGTTAGCGCATTAATAATTAATGCCTACAGAAACTCAACCTACAGGTAATACAAAGAGATTTGGGTGCTACTAAAAGACGCTTTTCAATATTTGCTTGGTCACAGATCTGACAAAACGTCTGTGTAAGTGACTCCCTAAAACCTTGGTATTTCGGTTCCTTAAGTCCTGCGTCACACACAGTGTTTTGTGTCTGATGAGCGCTCTTGTTGGCTCTCACTGGGTGATCTTGTCACTTTTTGAAAAAATAAAACAGGAAATCAGTAACCAAAAAAGCTTACCTAAACCTAATCTTTGCCTTAAATCTAATATTAGTAATATAAAAGACAGCTCATGCCTCATTTCTTTATTTATTTTTCAAATTTTTACTCCTTGTACTGCTGCATGGCTGCAACTGCGACTTCCTTGCAGATTTTCAAATGATTTTTACTTGACTGTAGATAAATTGTAAAAATTAATAATCAGAACTGGAAAGTCTAACTAAACTGTACTAAAATATAATGACAAGATGGACTAAATTATGCCCAACAACAGAAATATGGTCTGTATCCTGATATCAGTGTAGTATTTTGCCCAAATGGACTTAGAAACATTACATAAACTTATCTCATATTGTATGATAGATAAGCTTATATTATACAGTTTAGTTTGCCTAATTTTCCAGGCTTGGGAAAAGAAAACCTCTATACTTTGCCAATCAGTCCAAGTTTTTGCGTGTACTCAGAGGATGTGCTGAGACTGTCACAGAGCATGCAAGTCCTGTCCGTGCAGCAATGTTAACTGCCAATAAGGGATGCTACAACCAGGGCTGCCCATTGTTCCATCTGTCCATTAGTCCAAAATCACAATAGTCCAAAAAATGTCCCGTTGGACCAAAAGCCCATTTCCCCCAAAACAAACAAGCATTTCTTGAAAGACCCATTGCTCCGAATATACACATTTTATCTGCAGTGGTTATTTCAGTGACTGGTAGCCACGTCCATGATGCTGAAATTTTGCCCTTAATAAGCTCTCTTTCTTGCCCTATACCAAACGGCATTTCAAACTATTTAACTATTTAAAAGGGTGAGGGTTAGAGAGAGTGTATTTTGGTAGCAACAGACGTTTCTTTTTAGATGAACAGGCATTTGGAAAAATGGGCTTTTGGTCCACTTTTGGGGTTTTGGAATGATGGGACATTGGAACAATGGCATGACACCCTACTAGCAACATAATGTTCAATTGAAACTAATTACCGGTGACCGAATAATGATTCAGAGATGTTTTACCTCATTACCATAGAAATGAATAAATCTCCTGTACATCAAAGTTCACACAAGTTTACCAAAAAAAGGGGGGGGAAACCAAAACAGATACTTCTATATGAGGTTTACATTTCAAAGTTTCCAAATAAGATGATGCACAGATTTGAAAAGTGCAAGAGTTCAAAGAGGAATATATTATAATAATTTTTTCCTCTCACAAGTAAATCCTAGACATCCTGTGCCTCTGGTGACTATATCACAATTCAACCCATTTCTGCTCTCTCTACACTGCATGTTTACAATTCTGCAGGAATAGAAGTAGCAAAATATGTGCATAAGATAAGGCTCAGTGCTCTTGAGAGATACACAAGAACCAATTAATGTTCTTAGTTTGGAACACACAGCTAACATACAACAGCATTTATCACAGTACACAGCAGATTAGACATCCTGTTCACCTCAATGCACCCCACTCTTTCATCTTGTTTGGTTATGGTTAGCACCCTCTATACTCACAGAATATGGATCAGAGACACAGGAGTTAAGCTGGTTGTTTGTAAGAGTACATTAGGGGCAATAGAAAAGCCGTTGTTTCCAGCCAGTGAGCTTACCCAGCATGGTGGAGCCTGCTAATGTGATTGGCTGAGCTGTGAGATGTGGCTTCTATCAATGAAGACAGACTTCTTGCCTCAGGTAGCCTATCAGGAACCTGATCACGAGCGCCTGCTTTTCATCGGAACATCAATCCACAAGTCTGCCCTAAATAATAGTGTGAGCTAGTGAAGCATGAAACTATGGCTGTCAGTGAATGTTAAACTCATCTATTACCACGCCTGCATACATATATAGAGAGATGAGGGGTTAGGATGTTTGAGAGAACATTGTGTTGAGCTCTGCAGAGTACTGCCAAGTAAATACACCAAACACTGTGCAGAGTCAGTCCACACTCTGCACTAATAATGATGCTCTTTCATGTTTTTATTGGTTATTCTGCTCATGTCCTCTTATAAGTCACAGCCCTTCATAATGATCTGCAGTATATTACAGTGCTGCAAGATAATTAAGCTGTAATCATATAAAGCATCACATTAAAGGGATAGTTCAGATTATTTGAAGTGGGGTTGTATGTATATATACAGTAGATGCTGGTCAACACGACCCCAGTTTGAAGAAACAGAGAGGAGCATGCATTGTGCTGCTATGCACAGCGTCAGCAACAAAATGTATTTTAGCCACTTAAAAAAGATCATCCTAAAATAAAATGACATCAGGGTACACTATATTTAGATATTTCCAGCTCTCTACTTTTTCATCAAACAGCCTCTTCTGATGGAAAATGCCATCAAACAATCCAAATATCCCTCTCTCCAAACCAATCAAACTCCATAAGCAGAATCAGTATTTTCATCTTGCCTTGCTGGTCTACTGCTGCTTCAGTCTGTTACTTTATTTGTGTTACTGGGTGACTTCTGTGAAGTGGAGTACCCGGGTGGCTCAGTTGGTAGAGCGCATACCCCATATACAGAGGGGGGCAATGGGTGTGATTCCAGCTTGCAGCCCTCTGCTGCATGTCCCCTCCCCTGCATGTCCCCTCCCCTCTCCCTGATCTCCTGTCTGTCTAAAGCTGTCCTATCACATCAAGGCTGAAAAGTCTCCCAAAAAACACATGGAAGCACTGGTAGCCTAGAACCCCCAGTGTGCTGAAAGGGAAGATTACTGATTTTGTTTTCTGGGGTTTGATTGGTTTGGAGAAGCTGATATTTGATTGTATAATGTCTGTTTTCTGTTTGGAAAAGGCTGTCTGACAGCAAGGTAAAGTAGTTAAAATATTATAAATATAGCACACACTTAAAGCGATATTCCACTCTGCGAGAATAAGCCATTCAGTATGTACTCACCACTGTGCAGATGTGATGATAAGTGAAGATCTTCTGTTCACCAAACAATCCTGGAGTTTTAGGAGAAACAGGGTAGCAGCCTCATCCAGTACAATGGCAGTGATCGGTGACCACGGATAAAACGTTAAAAATAGCACACAAAACAAACATAAAATGTCTCCATCCTGCTTGTGTGGTGTAATCCAAGTGTCCGCGAGCCGCGACATTAAAAATTAACAGCAAAAGACGCCATTTTCGCCATGTTTTTAGCAGAAATATCAGCTGTAGCAGGTAGCTGGTAGGATGTAAACATTGCGTCGATCTCGCAAGACTTCGTATATCTCTTAATGGACGCACGTGTGGAAGTCTCGCGAGATCGACGCCATGTTTACATCCTACCGGCTACGTGCTACAGCTGATATTTCTGCTAAAAACATGGCGAAAATGGCGTCTTTTGAGGTTAATTTTTAATGTCGCGGCTCGCGGACACTTGAATTACACCACACAAGCAGGAAGGAGAAATTTTGTGTTTGTTTTGTGTGCTATTTTACCTTTTGTTGCTGACCTCGTCCACAGCAGTACATTTCTTTGCTGATGTGCCAGTACTCCTCTCTGCTTCTCTAACCTGCAGGCATGCCAACCGACATCTACTGTAGCTAACACGCTGACTATCAATAAGTACATCATACAGCCCTGCATCAAATAATCCAAACTATCACTTTAATGTGGTCACAGCGCTTTACATTTAGAGTGTCTGCAGCCTGCTGACAACACAAACATACACTATAGACTGTGCATCCTCTCCTCTCTCACAGCCCTGCAGGGTGAGGCAGCAGATTTAAAAGGAGCAGGGAGGGAAAAATCCTACTGAAGTGGAATTAATAATGGAATTAATAAAACTTTCAACTGTTTCTTTGAAATGAAAGTCTGAAGAAAGAGCTACCTCAGAGCAAAGAAGAAGAAAAAGAAAAGTCTGCAGCTGTTCTCTCATGAGACATACATTATCGGCAGAAATCCTTCTGTATCACATTACATTTACAGTTTATAAAAGCTGGAGAAAAGACAGACAATGAGAGATGAGCAGCTGCCCGGTGAGGGTTCCACACAATTGTAAGTTTCTGGTGGAGATTTGCGTCATGCTCTCAGCAGGAACCATATTGAATCTAAATGTGCCAATCTGCTAGAAATGAAGAAATCCAAGGGAATGGGCCAAATATTTACTGCCAAAGCTACTATTTGCCCACAGGAACAATTTATATAAATACATTTGTCCGTGTCTATAAATGTTCTTATCTGAGTTTATTTCTTTCTTTAACATCCTAACAATACACCTTGTCCCTTGACAAATTCAGCCATAAAGGGAGCTGAGTGGTGGTAAAATATAACTGACGAGTCTATAAAGCAGAACAGCAGGTGGGAATAAAAAGGAAAGTGGTTGCGGACATCTTTGTTTCCTCATCTTCTTGAATGAGCTTCCTATTACCCTAATCCTTTCACATAAGCCAGACAGTTTAAAGCTTTTCTCTCAAATAACAGCCTGCCTTAATGATGCAGAAAGATGAAATCCACGATTTCGATGTCTAACAGGAAGTCAAGGTGGAAAGCAGTGAATGTCCTGACACATTGGGAACTGAGGTGGCTGCAGTTCACACATCACAGTTGCAGCAAAGCTAAATTTCCAGTTCATCTTAAATAATTATTGCTCAGCTTACGGTGTGCTAAATTAATTGCAAAGCAGAGAATGAAATAATATCCAATTTTAACTGAAAACAGTCTTCTCAAATACAGAGACCCAGAATAATTTAAATGAAATAAGTCCCTCCTTGTTGTTTGTTGAAGACAATAAGCCTCCGCACACAAATCAGTTCAAAAGCTTTTAATCTCATTTTGTTTTCTTTGTGTCTCTGTGTCTTAAAACGAGCAGAGAGAACCAGCCAGACTGACTGTAAGTGATTACTATGAGAAAAATGAAGCTCATAGGTATTTAATATATACTCAGTTTACTCATAATGAAATCTTGAGCTCTGCCAACAAAGTCGTTTTTCAGCGCAACAATATCTGCCATCCAGTTCAGGGATTTAGATAATAAAAAAACACAAAATGTTTTCATGAATTTGATTATTCTGACTTTGTTTGAACTTTATTTAATTTAATTTAACTGAGCTTTTTCATTATTGTTGCCACAAGAAGCTGTGTGTCCTTTAATCACCACTGCATGAAAGGAAAATGATCACAATGTTCAAATCAGTGCCCAAAGCCTGCAGAGAGACTATTTATCTCAGACTTAAAGAGAACAACCAAAACAAAAAAATTTAAACAATAAAATGTGATATTATCGCTTATTAATTGCTTTCCCAAGTTCATGATTCAGTAGATGAGTTAAATGAGAAGATGGACACCACTCTCATACAATAATGATGCCGACAGTAGATTAGCTTAGCATAGCACAAAGACTGGAAACAGCATTAAACAGCTAGCCTGTGGTTCTGTCTAAAGGTAACAAACAGGTGAGGTAACAGGACCCCTAGATTCAATTTAATTCAAAAAACTTTATTCATCCCCAGCAGGACAATTAAAAAGACAGTTCACTCTGAATTAAAAAAATACATATTTTGTAGTGCTATTTATACATCTAGATTGTTTTGATGTCAGTTGCCAAGTTTTTGAGATATTGGTCGTAGAGATGTCTGCTTTCTCCCCAATATAGTGGAACTAGATGGAACTCAGCTTGTGTCAAAAAAAATGTATGATCCAGAAATCATGACCTGGTTACTCAACATAATTCACAGACCTTGCTGTGAGCAGTTTCATGTAGGAGTCACTTTCTGTCTTTTTTTTTTTTTTTTTTTTTTGGCCACAAACAGTTCCTACTGGTTGATACCCCAAGAAAATTACTGTGCTTGGCTAAGAAATAGTTAATCAGTTAAATTTTAGAGCTTTAAAGGTGCTGGGAGGCAGATTTTGTTTCCTTTGGACGGTACGTGTTTCCCCATGTTTCCAGATTTGATCATTTTATCTTATAATTCATAGATTTTCTCATTTAACTCTCAAGAAAACAAATAAGCATGTCTTATACAGAGTCTGCCATGTTGCACTGCCATGTTTCTACAGTAGCCCAGATGAGACAAACCAAACACTGGCTCTGGAGTGGGCCCTCCACATTTGTTGTGGCCACTGTAGTTTCCCCTCCACGCTTGGACTGGGGAGGGTGAGGGGAGTTGGATGTAATCACTAGACTGCACCACTAGATGACAATAAATCCTACACACTGGTACTTAAATGAGTTCAGGAGTCAAGACTGCTTCATAGATACAGTCGGACCTGACAAGCTTTTCTCTTAAATTAGGCTAATCTCAGTTTTTGCTTTCATATCCATAAATTTGAAGTTATGTTATGTAGACATTGCTATTTAGAGTGACTGTGTGGGGGCACACACACACGCCATCCAGACCCTGCTGCTGCAGATTCTGAAACTCAAACTGAGCAGTTCTACTGGAGCTGCTGAGGGTTAAGTGCCTTGTTAAAGTGCAGTTTGATAGAAGTGGATGGTTCATTAGGCAGTTAATTTACTGTATAGACAGACCCACATTATAGGAGGTCTATTTAATATATCATATCAACTATCATAACTGATTCTGTGGTGGTGCTGAATCTACACATTTCTTAAAAATTATTTTGTTTCCCTTTCACTTTACTGGAGGTGAAAGATAAGAAATCATCTGAGATACTGGAAGTTAGGTCAGTAGCCTAAAAACCGGCTCTGCAACATTAGTGCAAACAAGTTCTACGCCTTAGCTCCTCCCACAGATCAACCCAGCAGTCTAGCATGTTTGTGACTCCACATGCCTTTCACACAGCCAGCTGCCACTGGTTTGAATGTATATCCATGTTCCACAACCTTCTCTTTCCCTGTGTGAGACACAAGTTCCTGCTGTGCCGCTGATTGATGCTGATCTGGAGGATAAACCCTGTTTATGTGTAGGATTAGGCAGTGAGTGTGTTGTGTACTCATGGATCAGCTTGACGGATCCCCCGGGCAGTTCAGGAACTTCAAGAAGGACGACTTTGAGGCGGATTGGATTAAGGTGGCAGAATGCAGATTTGGTCAGGTGTACCAGGTCAAGCTCAAGGTCTGGAGGGAAAAATGCGCCCTGAAAAGTTTTGACACAACCGTGTGTGCAAACAACTTTTACAGGTGGGGCCTAAATTATGAAAACTAGCACAAATTGCCTATTATCCTGCTGTCAGATACTAGCATTTCTTAGTATATTAGCAGATTTTATGTTGAATTAAAGGGAAAGTTTGGATTACTTTGTTGTGGAGTTGAATGAGGTACTTATTGATAGTTTGTGCATGACCTACTGTGGATACCACATGGCACGCCCCCAGTTTGAAGAAGCAGAGTACCAGCGTGGAAGCTAAACAATGAACTGCTGTGGACAGGGTAGACAACAAAACATATTGTAGCCACATAATGGTAGAATGAAAGAATAGAAAGTTGCTGCCTTTCACTGTGAATCCTCACTTAAAAACACAGCTATGTTATTAGAACAAATAACACTAATACTGTATGGCAGTAGGTAGTGTTTTTGGAAACTTATATGAGAAAATGCTGAATTTATATGTGGAAAAGATGGGACAAGCTCAGTCCTCACTTTCATACTTCCCCCCGGAAAACAGGCTCCATCTCCTGAAGTAAAAGTAAACTAAGTCCCACTGATTCGTGCTGGTGATTATTTGACGTGATTTCAAACAGAAAATATTCATACTGTTTTCCACAGTGCTGTTGTTGGTAGTGTTTTGGCAAATTATGTGAGAAATATTGTTTAATCTATATGTAGAAAAGTCATGACCTGCCCAGTTGGGCCAGTGACTCTTTGTCATACTTCCCCCTGGAAAACTGCCCATCTCTATCCAGTTATTGATAACAAATTATCTATGAGCTAAAGCACTACAGTGAAATATAGAGCGGGCACTCAGGGGCGGTATGACGTGTAGAGGGAAAAGGCCCACCTAAAATCAATATCAGTTGAAGATATATACACTATATTTAGAATATTTCTGCTGCTTAACCATTAGACAGCTTTTTCCAGCTGGAAACCTCCATTATATAGGCTCTCCAAACCAACCAAACTCCAATGGTGAAAACAGTAATTTTACCTTACAAAACACAGGAGTTGCTGGTCTACTGTAACCTTGATTTGTAAGTTTGTTTTTGTTATTGCATGACTTCAGTGAATTCGAACTAACCTTTAAAAACACTGAAGTCACACAATCACACAAACAAAGTTACAGATCGAGATGGCAGTGTTCCAGCAACTCCTGTGTTCTTTGAGATAAAATTACTGATTTCATCCATGGAGTTTGGTTGGTTTGTAGAGAGTGGTATTTGGCTTACGTAACTGCTGTTTCCCAAAGGAAAAGGCTGTCTGACAGCAGTGAAAATATTCTAAATACAATGTGCATTTTTTTGATGGACTCTTTTTTTAAGTGGTTAAAATACGTTTTGTTGCTGACTCTGTCCACAGCAGTACATTACTTAGCTTCCATGCTGGTACTGTTTCTCCACACTGAGGGCATGTCGACTGCCATCTACAGTAGGTAATACACAGACTATCAATAAGGACCTCATACAACCCCACTTCAAATAATCCAAACCATTGCTTTAGAATTGATCTTGTGGTTTTCAGTAGTCAAAGTTCAAGATACTTTTTTAATACCCAGCATCCCTTCACTGACCATTATTTTTTCCACAGGAGAATAATGGATGAGGCGCCCAACATAGCCAAAGTGAAATTCAAGTACATTGTGTCTATCTACGGACTGTGCAGCGAAGCGACAGCCTTGGTGATGGAGTACATGGGTAATGGATCGTTGAACAATCTCCTCGCCAGTCACACGTTGATGTGGCCAAAGAAGTTCCAGATGATTCATGAGGCCTCCATGGGCATGAATTTCCTCCACAGCATGAATCCTCCACTACTCCATCTTAACCTCAAGACAACAAACATCCTACTGGACGATCATCTCCATGTCAAGGTCGGTGAAACTCTTAAAAACTGCATAATGAGCCTGTACAGCAATCTCTTGACATCTACAGAGCAGTGGTTTCTACAGTTGTAATTCTGCACTACTCTTGTTTTTCCACCAAGATTTCAGATTTTGGTTTAATCAGCTGGGAGGAGGGCATGAGCAAGAAACTATTCATGGAAAATCTGACAGCAAGAGGAAACATAGGTTACATTCCTCCAGAGACCTTCACTCAGTGCCCCGATCCTCCAGGAACTACTTTTGATGTTTACAGGTGACTTGCCAAGGGCATTTTTGAAATTGCACCACCAGAGTCACCACTTTTTTTTCTGACCCAGTGCACAATCCACAATTCACAATGTAACCTCTCCTCTATTGTATATATTTTTCCTCCATAACATGTCACTTGGACATATTTTATATATTTCACTCCTGTCTCCTGGTCTTTTTCTTACCCACTGGTTTTATTTTGTATATTTAAAAAAGCATTATGTTTTTTATAGAACAAAAAACATCATTTTTCAGTGCCTGTTATATAAAAGAGAAACTGCCACAGAGTTCAATGAATGCATGATATGAGAAAATAAAAAAATGATAACTGAAGTCCCTCTCTCTGCTTTGATCACTTACAGCTTTGGAATTGTGATTTGGGAGATTCTGACACAACAGAAACCGTATGCAGGTAGGACTGATTTAATTTGAAACGCACCACATCCTCATATCAAATAGATTTCAGCAAGAAGTCATGTAACACTCATCACAATCGTTCAAACGCCATAAGCTGCAAATTAAGGCATTTTTCATCGCAGTGTCTTCTTATAATAAAAATTGCAACATTCATTTATTAATTCCATCAACCATTAGCACTCCCAATCATTTTTATCGCTGAAAAGTGAACTTAATCAAATTAAACAAACAGCCTTAGCTGCCCCAAATGTTGAAGCATATAAAGTTCATAGCACGAAAAGCGAGAAAAACACTTTTCCGCCAAACATCTGGTAATGTAAATTAATGGGCATACTGTATTTTATTTCAGTAACATTCTGATAGATATACAGGTGAAGAGGTTACAATAACAGGCAGAAGCTTACTGTCAGTCTCTTTCAAATTAATTCACGATACTGATGAAGTCATGGATCATTTTTTAACAATCCTTTATTTTTAATCCATTCATTAATTTATTCATTCAGCTTTCATTTAAGATTCTCAGAGGAATCAGAGGTGTTTCCAGCTTTATTATATATATAATATATATATACATGGTGAGATTACACCATGTAAAATGCACGTTATATGCAAATACAATGAGCAGAACTGGTTAAAATAGTTACCATGGGAAGACACAACCATACAAATCAACAAACAAAATCATTTCAAACAGTTACATGCAGGTAATGGCTGATTATCAGTACATTCCTAAAGTGCCCAAGAAGTTTAAGAGTATTCAGTTTCAGGTCAGACTGCAAGAGAGTAAAGTAACTTTGAGTGAATCTTTTTATGATCTTAACCTCAACCCTGTCAAGCCCAAGCAATCTAAACCTAAGTCTCAACTTAGATCTAATATTTTCTGTGATTTACTAAAACATAACTGTAAACTAATTGCATGGCAGTGATTTTACTCTCATATCCATTACACTTGAGGCTAGTTGGGCAAGTTAGCTTAGCATAAAGACTAGAGGGAGACAAGGGGAAACAACTAGCTTGGCTCCATCCAAAGACAAGAGAATCCACCTTCCAGAGTACAATCCAAAATACAAAATGTAAAAGACATAACTTGTGGAACTATTGATTTAACCTAACAAGTGTGTAGATATGGTGTTTTTATGTTTGTGGTCACTCTCTGCATGCCCTGATCATTGAACCTTGTGTCTAACGTGTGTTTTGTGGACCTGCAGGGTGCAGCGTGACCACAGTGCTGTTACAGGTGTCACATGGGAAGAGACCAGGTGTGGAGCTGATACCTGATCAGAAGCCCCAGGAGTGCGATCAGATGATCAGCATCATGAAGCAGTGCTGGGACCAGGACTACAGGAAGAGGCCTCAGTTCTCAGGTACTGTATAGAAGTAAAAAACAAAAAAACAAAAAAAAAAACAAAAAAAAAAAAAAAACATACACATCAGAGTTGAGCTGTCAGTCCACTTTTTAATTTGGATCTCAGTGGCACTGCAGCTCTTTATGTCATTGACTGGGAACCCAAAGGTACTGAGTTGATGCTTTAACAGAAAAAGCTGATTTCCCAAAGGTACTGCGATGAAAAAGAACAGTAGCCTACTATCTCTTATAGTTGATGAGATTTAACAAGTCATGTCACAGAGGAGGACTACACTTACTCAAAATCTTGCACATATAACCCACTGTGAATACAATTTAAAATTCTCTCTGCTCAAGAGATTATATTTCTCCTGTGTCCTATGAAAATGACATACCAGACTTTTTTATGTCTTATTTGTACGAAGACTGGTTTGATTATTATATCAACAGTCTGCTCTCAAGATGTAACAAAATACATTTGAGAAAAGATCATAGACAGTATATTATCTATGCTACATCCATAGACAGATGATGTATCATTTGCCAGTTTTGTCCGATGTTGTGTTTAATTGTTTATGTAATGTTATGTAATGTCTCATTAAATGTCTCAGTGTGAAATGATGCCAAGATAATCAGTAACAATATTAATATTTTCTTAATGATCATGTCAACATTAAATTAATTTTTTTCTTGCTTTATTAACAAACACTGCACTCAAGGAAAAAAGGTCTTTCAAGCAAAACTAGAAGACTGCACTTAGTAGAGTGCAGATCCCCGCCAGCAACAGATGGTGAAGCACCTACTGCAATGACACCACAACTGCAACCAGCTGAGATTTGCAAAGTTTTGCCAGCATTAACATGACCCCCACAAACATTGTCCCTACCTGAGACAAGATTTCAAACTGAAGTAGTTGTGGATCACTTGCAGCCCCTAGTGGCCAGTTAAGAAAAGTAAGTCAGCTGTCAATGGTTGTATTAAACAGAACAGTCAAAAAATAGCATTACTGCCTCGCAGTTGTGTGTCTCCACCAACCAGTCAAATTACAGATGTCCAGAACATATCTTGTGAGACAATTGGATTCGCAAAATTCGAAAACATTTGCATGTGAGAATCCATCTTGCCAGGCTCCAAGCTATCTGTTTGTGTTTGCACCAGAGGTGGTGTGAGCCAATCAGCTCCCTTGCAGGGACTACTTGCCGCTATGCATGATTTTAGGTGCATCAACAGTGAGAAGCATCCATGGAAATGACTTGTCTTGAACTAACAAGCTCCTGAAGACGTTAACATAGATGCTGCAATAGCATCAGTTATATCAGAACAGGATAATATCTCTTCATTAAAAGAAGAGCAAAGAACAGTACTGAAGTTTTTGCTCCTCTTCTGGTCGACTTCGGTTTCAGTTTGGTGAGTTGATCTGATTGGTTGAAGTTAGCCCGTGTTAGACATGACAGATGGTTTTCTTGACAGTGCTTGCCCTTTTCCAAACAGTTTCTATGGACGGCTTCCCAGATGGTTCTGTTTAACAAACCGTCTGGCGTGTCAGGTTAGTCCAGACCAACGACAGGATCACAGCTCCACAAAAGTGAAGTTAAACCATCTCGGTTGCTCCTATCATTGTAGGTAGTTCTTACGATACTGATGTTTGTTCAAGTGTTCATTTTTCTGATCAGTTTGATTTTAATTAGTTATTTGATGATACGAAAGACAGGGTTTTATGCAATTATTGACAGCTGAGCTCTGCTCCGTGATTGAGTAAGCTAGCTGCATGGGCAAGAGCTCTATACTGCGGCTCCAACTCTGGTCGCAGACTCTGACTCAAAATGATGTCACCAGCACAAGATGGCAGCGCTTGTATCTGGGATATTCATTTTTGTACAATGGCAATAGAGACATATATTATATAATATATGCTGTGAAGACTTTAAAGGAATTTAATGTGGAACTTACCACTATATTGACCTGTAACTTTGAAGGTAAACAGTATGAAGTGTATTTTCTGGCAAAATGGAAGTTCTCACTATACTATGCAGTCTTCACTTAGAGACTATTTTTACAGAGGAGTGCAGAGGACTGAAAGAGAGCTGAACATGATGATGTCACAGTGAAACTGACCTTTGAAGTTCTGGATATAAAATGTTATCACCTATCCTATCCTATGACATATTTCTGTGTAATTCTGTTATAATTAACATGATTTCCTGAGTTATGGCACAAACTGTGTTCAGTAAGGTCACTGTGACCCTTGACCACCAAAATTTAATCACTTCATCCATCAGTCCAAGTGGCCATTTGTGCAAAGCTTGAAGATCAAGGCGTACTAGAGATATTGCTTTCACAAGAATGGGATGACCTGAAAACACTCTGGCCATAAAAACCTAAAGGCATCAAATTCTTAAAGAGGTTTTTCGCGAGTTGTGATCAGCTGCGGCCAAGCTGTAGCCCCGGGGATCTCACATGCACGCACGCACACACTCACTAACTCACTCAGGCACACACACATGCAGACATGGAAGCAATTACATGATAAAACACAGTATTAATATGCAACATATGGATTATTGCACATTGAAGAATGGACAAGTGCCAGATAATTAAAAACAGACATGCTGACATCCTGCTGAAACATCAGTGTTTTAATCTGCTGCCATTAAAAGGCATTATTGTTGCTCATTTGACCCACATTCTCTAAAAAAAATTCTCTGTTAGGCCATGTTTGCAGTCATTTAACAGTTGTCTTCAGTTGTTTTCAGAGAGCAGATTCAATTACATGTTTGAGTGAAATTTTTACACCAAAGGAACTGGGTCACCTTTGTTTAACAAGCACTTGTGGCTTGAAAAGTCAAGTTAATGAATACAAATGTGTGTCATGTTTATTCATACACAGCAGCTATTCAAATTTGTGTGAGTTTTTGTTCCAGAAAGCTCACTTGTGTGACCGAATCTATGAAAGAATTTACCATTCAAGCATGACTCCTCATTCTCTGTAGTCATGCAATTATTAGAGTCTCACGCTGGGTTTGAGAATAGGAATACATTTGTTTGATTAGGCAAATTCAGAGCAGTTCTTTCCATGAATGCTGTTTTGTTTCCAGACACGGTGAGGAAAACAGAGGCTCTCAGTGAAGTCCTGAAAATCCCAGGCCCAATCCAGTGTCTCAAAAAGTATGACGAGGGCCAGAAATCAAATTATCCTTGGCTGGTTTCCCCAATACACAAGGTTAGTTCTGCTTCATACTCTGCTTGAATGGTACTATGATATCTACTGTATCTGCTACACCTTTGGCATAATGAGCAGCTCAGTCACACTAAAATAAAAAACTGAAAAAAAATCTGCATCCAGGCTAGTGGCTCTGTGAGGATGTATGTACACAAAGGGTGTCGCTTTTTGTTGAAAGGTGGTGGGGAGATAAGAGGCTAGATGAAAGATCAATTTTTAAATGGTCTTCAACACATGTGATTTTAGGCAGTGTAATTGGGGGATCATTATGAGCTCAGAGTAGATAATTAAAGGTTGGGGAAAAAATGCATTATGGCATATCAAAAGCACATGGCCTAGGCTAGTACAGAGCAGACAATACAACAATACTCAGCAGCCCAAAACAGCATTGCCCAACTATCAGTCATCCATCACATCCACTCAGTTGACATTAGAAGCTACTTTAGGTAGCAGCACTGCAGCATGAAAGTCACTGTCTTACTCTGTACCTCCAGCAAATATGACACGATGACCTTAATATGTTTGCAAACCTTAGGCAATATCTTGATGCAGCTTGTTTTCAGATTTTTTTCATAAATATGCAAGATATAAAGTAAAGAGCAAACTATAACATAGTAAGCAGACAAGTAAGATATACAAGAGGAGAGATAAACAAGAGATAACCACAGTTATTAGGATTCATCCTTGTGACACCACAGATATTTGTACCAAATGTCATGACATTTTTAGCTGCTGCTGTGGCTGAAAGACAAAAGTACAAAAATACCTTAAAATATTTTGTGCAGAGAGGACATATGATGTATCCACTTACATCATAGCTGTTCAAATGTTGAGTCACTCCTACCTTTGAGCACACTTGCTCACAATTTGATATATGTACTTATTAACCACTTGTGATGATTGATGTCACAGCTAATAACTTCTGCAGTATTTTCTTTCTTTCTTTTCCATTTTAGATTGCTTTGCCTGAGATGCCTGACCTTCCCTCAGGTAAACACATGGCTAGAGTGGGATAAGAAATCATGCACAATGCAGTACAAAGACTGGAGGGCTGACATTTAAAAAGTGCTATTTACAGTCCTGTCACATTTTTAATATTACCTTTAGGACTGAAAAGCAGACTCAACTTTCAGTGGAAGAGAGAATAAAAGAAACATCATACAGCCTTGGACTCTTTCTCTGAGATGTTCACTAGTTTGTTGAATAGATGATTCACAACGTTGATCTTTTCAATGTCACTCCATATTAAAATATTAATGTGTAGAGGTACAGTTCTTCAAACACTAATGCACAAGATAAACATTTCATATACTGACTGAGCTCCACAGCCTCCAGAAAGCTTCACCCTCTGGCATTATGTACAAAATCACACTGCTGTGCACAATAAAATGGAGACTCAACTTTAGTACAGCGAAATTCATAAAAATGAAGGTCCCTGTAACACACTATAATTACAATCTCTGCAGCACTTTTCTCATATAATGCTTTTTGCTTTCCTTTCACAGAACAACCACATGACAAGGACAGCATCCTCTCTCTGCTGTCCAAAAAGGACTTTGGTAGTTTCAGACAGTCTGTGAGAAAAGAGCACGTATATACACAGTATTCAGGTAAAAAGAGCCTACTCCACTACACTGTAGCCAGCAGGGATGCAGAGAGTGTTGAGCATGTCCTGGATCTGGGTGCTGACGTCAACTGTACGACTGCCAGAGGTTACACTCCACTTATTATTGCTGTTCTACACAGGTTGGTATAAAAATATGTCAACAAACTTTTGTTTTACAAGTGACACAAGGAAAAGTATTCTGTGTTTTTTGATAATGTCTGCAGGTCTTGACTTGACTTTCTACTCTTGTGTACAAAGTTAAAGAAATAAGTCATCAATTACACTCAAAGGCTGGGTTACACCAACCACGATTAATGATTAAATTATGGTTTAATTTAGATAAGATCATAGATTGAATTAAAACCTCTCTCTAAACCTCAGTTTAGTTTTCCTCTAAATCCTGATTAAATTTAATTTGACTCCAAACTCCAAATTAAAATATGGTCCAGATTTAACTTTAAACTTACACTTACACTTGGAGATTTAAACCTTTAAAATGGCCTTTTTGAGATGGATTGAACTAAATAATGAAGTTGCTCCATTAACTCGGCCAACAAGTATCTTTTCCAGGGATGAGAAATTAGAGCTTCTCTGCCAATCCACCATGAATAGGCTATCTGGGTTAACAAACCTTTTAGCTAGCTATCAAATGATGTAAAATTAATGTTAACTTCTTTGCTAACATTAGTTTAGCAAACAACTAGACATTAGTTTAGCAAACGGTGTAACATTTTGTTAACTTTTTAGCTAATGTTAGTAATCAATCAGTGTAATGTTTTAGTAACATTTTAGCTAATATTAGCAAGGAAACAATAATATTTTGTTACCATCTTATCTAACATTGGCTAGCAAGCAATGTAATATTTTGTTAATTTTTTTTAGCCAGCTAACAAACGATGCAGTTTTTCAAGGAATACGGAGAAGCCAAAAGTTAATGGCTGTTCATATCGTCCATGACCATACGGAATAAACTTAAATTTACTAAACTGAGAACAGGTTATAATTGTACAACAGACTTCTGCTTAATTATAAATCTCGACCTCCTTATTTTAAACCTTGTTTTGCAAAACTTTGATTATTCTTTGATGAATTAAATCTTTGTTGGTGCAAATCAGTCAAAGAGAGTTGGATGAGACGATATCACTCTCATGTTTGTATGCTAAAGCTTAAACCCAGAAGATAGTTATTTTAGCTGTATTAAGACTGAAGTCAGTAATATTGTGCCCGTTGAATGAATTTTCCTTTTTTTTCTCCAGGCTTCATGATATCATCTCTTTGTTGCTGGAACATGGAGCGGATGCCAACCAGGGAGATGAGGACCAGTGGACAGCGCTCCATTTTGCTGCTCAGAGTAGCGATGACAGGGCTGTCCGTCTCCTATTGGACAAAGGAGCTGTGGCGGATGCCCGGGAGAAAGCCGGTTGGATGCCCCTCCACCTGGCCTGCCAGAATGGCCATGAAACAGTGGTGCGCCTGCTGCTTTCACGGCTGTCAGAGGAAGCAGTGAGTGAACGGGAGGCACAGGGGAAGACGCCACTCCACCTAGCCTCCGCCTACGGACATGTGAATATTGCCAAACTCCTCCTCTCTCATGGAGCAGATCCCAACGCTACTGACCTCTCCCTCTCCACTGCTCTTCATTTATCAGCTGAAGAAGGCCATAACAGAGTAGTAAGACAGCTGCTGAAGAGCGGGGTGAATATTGATGGTGCAGACAGCAGAGGATACACTCCACTCCATCTGGCTGCTCTGAAGGGTCACACAGGCATATGCAGGCAGCTGTTGTCAAACAAGGCCAGCCCAGACTCCAGGACCCTCCAAAGCTGGACCCCCATGCACCTAGCTGCTCTGAGGGGACATGAAGCCACGGTGGCCCAGCTGGAGAGTCAGGGTGGTTGTGTGAATGCTACAGGTGAGAATGGATGGACTCCGCTCCACCTGGCCTGCCACCAGAGTGAACCGGAAGTTGTGGCAAACCTCCTGGCAGCCAACGCCGACCCAGATGTGTCAGAGGACAGTGAAGGATGGACGCCATTACATGTCGCCTGTACCAGTGTCAGTTTCCCAAGTGTCCTCCACTTAATATCACATCATGCTGATGTGAATGCAGTAAACTCAGGGAAGGCGACACCTTTGCACCTGGCAGCCCAACACGGCTCTCTGTCCATTGTAAAGGCTCTGCTGCTCAATGGAGCAGACAGGACTCTGAGGGACTCTTCTGGAGCCACAGCTCTGAATGTGGCCCAGAGGTGTGAAAAATGGGAAATAGTGAAACTATTGGAGGAGTAGTTAGAATATGAATGGAGAGATTAAAGTATAGTGAACACATGAATGACAGCTGGAATATTTGCCTCCTTTTGAGTGGTGCTTTTACGGAGTCGCTTAAAGCAAGATTTAGATTTTTTATTTTTTTTTATTTTTTATTTTTTTTACCATTTTAGAAAAGATAGATAATTATATCTTCATTATGAAATTATAAACACAACTGACCCTTTGCTAAGCCCCACCCTACTTAGTTACTGTTGCTATGTCTGTCAAGCTCTCCATTCTCGCACTGCACACATGTAGTTTTCAGTGATAACAGTGGCAGATTTAAAATCATAACTGGGAGTAATTTTTGAAACACTTGGTGTTTGATTACACAGACATGCTATCGTTTGCAGTGTATAGAAATTTAAAATTTGAAATGAGTCACTTTATAGGGGTTGTACGGTCAAAAATTTTTTGTGACGTTGTCATTACATGTCTTGGTCATTCAAAGCCTGGTGCTCTTCCTGGGGGGTTTGGTACAGATGTGCAAAGCCTGACAGGCCTGCAGTACCTATTTATAGTTGCTAAGCTATGATTGGACAGTTGCTTAGCAGCGGGTCAATTAATGCACATGGACTACTAGAACCTTGAATTGCCTTGTGTATGAATGGTGCTATACAAATAAAATTGCCTTGCCTTGCCTTACTACCTCTCTGTATCTGTGAAGAATACTGTAATTCTTTTTCATACATTTATTTAACAAAATCCCTTACAATTTGGATGATTCCAAATCTTTATATAGTTTTAAAAAGAAGAGTCTAGTCTTCTTTTTGGCTTGCAAACAAAATGCTTTTTTGTCTTATTCCACCAGTAATTACTTTGCTGTAGGTTACAGCAGATGTAACACATAAGGTCTTGCCTTTTTCCAATGCCAAACCAGACATTTATATAAAAACTAATGGCAAATAGTCTGTAAAATCCCACAGGGATGTTATAGTGGAAAATGGAGCCAACACATGGGGTCAGAAGCAGGTGAAGTGCCCTATAAGGACAAAACATATATTGATTCTCTTCTTTGAATCACCTTCCTCTGTGTGCTTTTGTTGTGAGTGGAATTAATGCTGCTGCCACATACGGATGAAGATGAAAATTAAAAAAACAAAACTCTCATAATGACTTGTAGAGGGATCCATTTGATTAAATCTGCCAGACTTAATGAAGGTGTTATGTGTCTAATAATCTGGTTGACAACAGAACCAGTGCATCACTGTTACTGCCGTCATTTAGATTCAGACTCCTCCACCTATAAATACATTTACACATAATGACATATATACTTCATGACAAGGCAAAGTAACTCTGATTATCAGTCATTCCCTGCAGACTGAGGGGAGCACTGCTCAGCTTATGCCACACTTATTTAACACAGTGACACCTTATTAAATTGAAATTAAATGCATGGATTCAGGAGCTGTATTGACCTGCACATTCACAGGGTTTTCTCTGCAACCACAAGAGGCTGATTGACTGAGCTGAGCCGAATCAAATTACTGTAAATGAACACAGCAGAGTTAAATTGGACTCAGACTGAGTTTAGATTTCTTTTTGGTTGCTGAGTGAATGTCTGCTATGTCAATTTTAAATGGTTATTTTATTCAAAAACTCCTATTTTTTCTCCACAAAGTTTAACACCAAGTATATTAAATGATGTCTGTTAGCTTGGTTGGATTGTATCACTGTGTTTGCCATTTTTGAATGTTTGTATGTCAACACTGAACCATCCATCCACTTAAAAGGGATTAAAAGGGGATTAAAAGAACTGGAAAATGCATACTGCGTGTTGGAGCTTTAAGGTTCGCTAAAATAACAGTTGACTGTTGCTGTTCACCTGACTGTGTAAAACTAATCCACTGACAAATAAATGCTTATAAATGTATAAATCACCTCACTTCACTTTCAACTTTATTTGTCCCTGAAGGGCAATTGGCAAGACATAGATACAAGATGATGAAAATAGAGGGACGGTCAGCGCTGAATGTTTGTCGACAACAAAAGTGGTCCCAGGTTGACCTTTCCATCCAAATACAATAAATGGAGATATGCACCAACTTCTAACCTCGACTAAAGCTACACTAAGGTGGGTGTGGCGTCACAATGAAAGTCATACAATAAAAGGGTTTTAAAAGTATTGTAAGTGTTGATTTACATTAACAGCATGATATGCTGCTCAAGTCAAAGGCAGAGGTTGGAATTTCACAGTTGAAATTTCCAACTTCCGATCTCAAACTGTTTCGGGTCCACAAAGACAAAAATAAACAAAAAACATGGCAGAGCATGACAAATTGAGTTTTGTTGGCAAGTGTACACACAATTGAATCTTCAGCAGTGCAGAGTAACATAACTTTATGGATTTGCCCCAAGTGTGATACACCCGTGATGTCACACATTGATTTTCGGACTACTATTTTGAAGCCTCAAGTTTGACTTCATGGAGGGTGCCATCGTGGTTTTTTGCAGCAGAGTATGCACATTACCGACAAGAGTGTGGAGCTGAAGGGTGATGCACAGCAGCTTGGCGGGGCTTGGTTTTGACTAGTCTGGCCACAAAGTCTCTTGTATTACAACTGCCACATTGGCTTCACTTTTCATACCTGGAAGCTACGTCCACTGTATAATATATTGTCTGTGATGGGGAAGACAAGTAGTACAAGTAGGAACTCTGACTGTGAGTGGCGTTCCATTGTATTTTTTCTGGTAGGAGGTCAGGCACTTTTCAAGTTGTCTGGAATGCAGCATTAGTGTTGTTTATTCTATCTAGTTTAATTCAGGCTGCGTTTTCCCCCTGTGATACTTCAAATTCAATTTATTTTTGATTCATTTTTAGACAGCTATCAGCAAGCTGCACTCACTTGGGCTGCCTAGATTTAGATAACTGAAATGCTGATTTATAATGTCATATGGCTTATATCAGGAGCCTGACAAAGTAAAATGTCTGCTGACCCTGCTCTCAGGGTAATTTATCCACTAGAGTTTGAAATGCAGCTATCACATTTTGAAAAGAGGCTCTCTGGAGGGTACCATGTATTTCAGATTGGGTGGGATGATATATAGTTGAAAATGTCCTTTTTACTGCAGCAACTCCCATTTAAAATGTATGAGGCCTTCAGTGTCTTAAAAATTGGAAGCAAACCACATTTGTGTGATTGTTATCTACAGTAAACAGTCTGGAGACAGTTGAACAGATGGGAATGACAAACATCTGTGGAATCTGTAGGGCCGTGTCATCGTCAAACCTGTCGAACAGCGTTTTTGTCCTTCTAATGTTTAAATGGAACAAGCCTTTGTGTTTAACTACAACATTGTTCTAATGTCAGTCCCTGAAAAATTAAACCCACTTTCACCAAGAACATCTAATCAGGCCTACCTAAATCAATGGTGCTGCTCCAACCTTTTTACACATACGGTGACACATCGGATACCTTCTATCAGCCGGTAATTGGATTTGCAGGCACCTAAACTAATTTTATTTTCTAATAGGGAGACAAGCAGGAAGAAGATAATGTCATGTAAGTTGCTTGTGCCACAAACACCAGGAGCTGAGGAAAGAAAGAAGAGTGCAATATTTTTTTTTTCCTTTAAGTTGAGAAGCCACAATATTCTTTAATAACACTACTTATGCTAGGGATGCAATATTTCCCTCGCAGTAAATTTTGATTTAGACAAATCGACAAGTCTAAAAGTAAGAAAACAGAAAACTGTCAAAATTTAGCACAATTTATGTCAGAGAAAATATTGAGTGCATTGAGAGCAATTTCAAACCATGGCTCACCCTCCTCAATATCTAAAATTTATTTTAAATTCAGCTGAAATGTGTCGCACATTTCACCATGTGTTATGAACACTGCACATTATCCTAGAAAACAACAACGCATTAAATACGTTATCTTTTAAGACCGAGCAGGATCACATCATCTGCAGGTAAACACCACAATATTTAACATTGTAACATTACCTGCCTGGATTATGCATGACACTCTTTTTGGAAAAGTCAAAGACTGGGCGACTTGAATATTTTACTCAAACAAAGTTACATGCAATCTAAAAACAGCCGTAGGTAAATTACATGTTGGCGGTTCTAGTGTTGGTTGACTAAACACGCACATCCTTTAGCTTATGTAATTCATGCAGAGTGAAACAATAGCTTAATGAAATGCCTTACAAGTCCACCTCTTGCTTATATTTTGTACAATGCAATTATAGCAACTTGTAGAACTGTTTTAAATTAAACAGAAACCTCACCCCTTAATTGCTTTAACTGACTCAAAATAATTATGGAATACAGCTCACCGTGGCGTATCTCCTCCTACACAAATTAAAGATGTCTTGTTGCATCAAAGGCTCTGAAGGCTTTGTTATAAAACTCATATGGAGTAATTTGCATACATAATACCATTTTCAACAACGTACACAATTAGATCTGGATATGGGCCTGCTACGGATGGGCTGTTTAATCTCCTTGTCTAAACCCCTACAGTCTATAGTGTTCACTTTACAGATGCTGTGTTTGCATAAAGATGATATTTTGCAGCACTGCAGCCTCTAAGATGCTGTTGAAAAGGTCTGTCTGACATTCACAGCTCTCATCTTAATGACAGGATGTAATCTGGCTACTTATCGGTATATTTAGCTTCTCAGAGGAGAGCCATTACACGCTTTCTGCAGATCCCCTCTTAACTGGCAGGGTTAAACTCACCACTGAGCTGTGCCCTGTGGTGTTAAGCAGCTTCAATCAGGGTGGATGCAGCTGCGTCTTTTTGATCCAGGTGTGCAGTCTCAGCAGGGCCGAGCAGGCATCTAGGCAGACATCTCTGGTCCTTGCCATGGTAATTGATTGAGTGATCTATCGTGTCTCCGGAGGGCTGATTTTTTTTCCGGAGTGATGATATGGAAAACATTTTTCGCCCCTGTCATCTCTTAGCGACCTCTCACTCTGCCGTATGACAGTGGAAAAACACCACAGGTCGGTCTTTCTAAATCCCCAAGGTTGTTGCTTGCTGTTAGGCGAGCGACTGCTCTTTTTCACCTGGATGAGCCTCCATTCAGGTTACTGAGTGGAAGCGTTTTGGGAAACCCTGTCAATTACTTTCTCATCAGATGAACACTTTGAATAAGAAAACTGCATAAAGACACAGCAAACACTGGCTTGAAAAGAATTAGCCAGTGGGATCTTAAAATGATAATCTATTCCTATACTGCATAATGTTTTCTCAGAGCTGTTGAACTATTCCAGTTGAATGGCCTTGTTTTCTCCAGTGTATTCTTATTATCCCTTCAGCTCCCTCCCCTTGCTGTTGTCATGTTCCTGCAGAATGATTAATGGTGGATCTCACTCCTATCTCCAGGGCACAAAGCAGAAACCCCCCAACGCTGAGTAACTTTGCACGATTTGAATACCATATACGCGTGACACAGTTTGGTGGGAGGATTGTATGTCACATGTCTACTAAAAAACACTGGTTGTCAGACAAATGGATGTGTGTGATCTCCATATGATCTCAGTAAAGTCTTTCCATAATGAAGGTAGAGGCATGAAAATTACTTGTGGTTCAAAGAATAGCAAATCCCAGAATCAATAAATGTGAATTAAAGGGATAGTTCACCCAAAAATGAAAATTTAGTCATTATCTACTCACCCTCATGCTGATTGAAGTTCGAGTTTAGTTTTTTTGTTCCACAAAACACTGCTGGAGTTTAACAAGAAAACAGGGTTACAGAATCTCCCAAACAACGTAAGTGAATGGTGACCAGTTTTCAAATGTTAAAAAATAACTGGAAAAAAACAAACAAACATAAAATGCCTTCATACTGCTCGTCTGTTGTAATCCAAGTCTATTAAAGCCCCAGCATTGGACTTGGATTATGACAAATGAGCAGTATGCATGAGTTGTATTTTGTTCAAAGGCTTTGATCAAATTTAATGAGCACCTTATAAAAAGGGTTACATGAAAATGGAAAGAGAAGTGGAAAGAGCACAAGTGATACAGCTCTAAAACATGCATTCCAGCTATAGCTTAGCCTATTTGTTTGCTGTGTGACCGTAAACAACATATATGATTCCTTTGCAACACTGGTTGTAGTCTCTGTAGTCTCCAGTTATCTATGATCCTACATCCCACACCAAAGAAAATGAAATGCACTTAATTTATAGTGCGACTGTCAATATTCCTTTCTTGTGTTGGAATATGTTGTTCCTTAAGGGCCAATTATATACCACAGCCATGGGTGCTAAGCTTTAATGATTGTGAAATAAAGTTAATCATAATCATGGTGATTAGATATTGTATCTAAATAAAAAAAAAGATAAAAGTAATGGTCATGACAGTCCATAAAAAAGAAACTGCTTATTAGTAAGCAGCAAAGAAATTAATGTTTGTCATCAGGATTTTAATATCCCTTGAGGGTAATTTCTAACTACTAGGGGCTCTTTGAGGCTAGACTTGGGTATTGTGTTTACTAACTCTAATTTTCGTTGTGCAACAATGTCACCACAAATGCATAAAGAGAAAGGTCACGCAAGGAATTTCAGCAACTTTGACCAAGCTCTTTAAAAGTTTTACTCTGCAGATTAATGACAATAAGATATATTGCTACTGTAGAGCAAGTGCAACAAGATCACAATATCATAACTTCCAAACACTTCTCCCCTTGGCCGAGCTGCCAGAAGGCCTGAACTGACAGTGAATTAAACACCACTCAGATATGTATCTGTTTCATTTCCTCCTGCCTTCACCTCTTGTCCTTCAGGCTTCAGTAAAGATTACATCCAACCTCTGCAGATGAACGAGGATTGTTTTCATCACAAGCCTTCCCTTCCCTTAAAATAACACAGACCAAAACTGCAAGTTAATGCTGCTCACCCCCTGTCACCCTGAACAGGCTCCTCGGTCACTAACTGTATGAATTAATGAGGATTAGTTATAGGGATGGCCTGTAGGCAGGTCAAGCAGCATACACACACACAAATTTACTGCACTTCATGAGATGGGACAGCATTTAAAAGATAAATGGTGACACAGAATTACTTTGCTAACTAGCGATACATCTACCGATACCGATACACAGCAACACATCTACATCACACAATCAGCCAAATAGTTCATGTTCTGCTCAAAACCACAGATTTTAACAAGAAATGTGTCCCCATTAACATGCATTCAGGCCCTAAATACAACTAATGGAACTGTGGAACTACAAGGAACTACAACTAAGTGGCATATAGACAGTATATTATGGATATTATTTGCAAGCCTGTTAAATTAAGTCCATCCATAAGGAGTTCATTAAATATAAAAAAAACTATCCAGTGCATACACTGTAAAAGGTTTTACTCATCAGTCCCCATTTTTTTCTCCAGGTGATAGTAGATTTATACTGTCTTTGGAAAAAGAATTAGCGGGGCGACAATGGGATTCTCAGTGCTACACCCAAAATCCAGTGAGCATATTCCGTGACAATTAGACTTTACATGCTACCTTTTGATTTTTTTTTCACTATGTACAGTTATACTACCACAACAGTCAATGAGGATAATTTTGGTGGAAGATGTGTTATAAAAACAAAGTTAAACATGGAGTTTAATTTTGTAACACCAAAAGCATCTGCACCTGTACAGCCTGTTAACAATAATTTCCTGTGGGATGTTACAAACACATGTTTACATTTGGGCTTCAAGCTAATACTAGCTAATTCCTAACAATAAAATACAATAGATTAGGATAGTGCACATCCATTGTAATGAAGGTAACAAAACCAGAACATGGCAGCCCCTCATGCGGAAAGTCGGGAAAAAATTGTAAAGTCTGTTTGATATTAAAGAACAGCAATAGATGAGTAAGAAAACCTAGATATGGCATTGCCACTCAACCTCACTTCCAATATTGCCCAGTTGCCACTTGCGACATTGCAGCAAGAAGTTCCCCTGCAGCCCAAACATAATTTTCCCTGTAAGCCACCATTATAAAAGAGACGTCTGTAAAACTTTTGACAGGACACCTTGAACGGCAAACAAGATAAATTATAACTCTTTCTATTATGAAATTTTGACCCTTGGTGGCTTTATGCTTTCCTGGAACCGAGAAAAATCTGTGATATAATCATAGTGTAAAATCTATGGGCTGAGCAGGAACACAGCTGCCCATATTTAGTGAGCCACATACCAAACAAGTAAACCTGGAAGCAAGAAAACTTTTTTGGTGCATGCAAGAGGTGAGCACTTCTTATTGAACTGAACAGGTGCATCATTTGCGTCCGATATCCTGTGTTTATCATATTCAGGGGAACTCTGCAGTTACATTTGCAGCACTGCTGCACAATGCCTCTGTTGTTTTGGTCATTTGTTACACGGCAACAAAAAAGAAGAAGGTTACCTTCACTTTCTAATAAAACCAAACTTGTAATGGCTTATTTGAGCTGTGCTGATAACACTATTTTACCTCCATCTATTATCCCAAAAAGGTCATGCCTTATAGGTTTTGAAATATCCAATAATATTGGGTCAAATCCCCATTGAAAAAGCACCACTGAAATCCCCTTGATATTCTTTGCTGCAAAGTAGAAAATATGAACTGAGGATAGGTTATCTGCTGTGACCCTTAAAGACTCCTTCACAGCAGCTGTAAAGCCAGGATCTGGAAGAGAAATGAATCAATACATTCAATACAAGTGCAGATTAAGGGGTCTTAGACAATTGGAAAGCCTTCGATTACACACTGTATGCACTGTCTGTGTAGATATCATGCATTATTAAACATATCCTTAAAATTTCTAATATTTAGGATGATGAGTATAAATACAAATTTCTTCCCAGGACATTTTCTTAGTCGGAAAATGATTCAAACAGACTCACATAGAGATATTAGCGGTCAATGTTTCTTGTTTCTTTTGTATCAAGATATCACCTACACACATAACTGGGTGACGGTAATGTCATGGTAAATCACTCACTCTTAATTACTGTCAAGCAGTAACCATCAGCTGCAAGGATGTTGATGTGGTCTCTTGGGTCAGTAGCAGACAGTAGAGTTAAGAAACAAGTTTTTAATAAGCACCCTGAAACGACACACAGTGTGCCTATGATACTTGGAGGACAAGACAAAAGGATGCTGATAACCCTCTTTTTTAATTTGGTCACTATATTGAAATTCTGCTGATTACACAGAATATTAGGGACCATTTCTGATATCATATTGTAGCCTTATTAGGGGTAGCAAAGCTTTAAACTCTGATGGCTCTGATTCATCTGCTTCTGTTTTACTTTGTTATCAGTGAATCAATAAGGAATAATTGCTCTTACCTTGGTTCACCTTTTGGTGAGATAAGGAGAATCTCCTCCTGGACTCGCAGTCAAGTTGCACTCAACTGGAACGGAGAAGAGCCGACTGGGAAAGGAACTGAAATACCATTAAATTATCTATTTGCTGTCATAGTATAGAAATAGGTGAAGTTGCCCACTAGCCATAACTGTCCCATGTATTTATGGATAGATAGAAAACAAAATGAGCTTGACTGGTTAGTGTTCAGATGAGCTGGAAAGCAGGGCCATGCAGGATTTTAGATGAACTGAGGTCATGAGTCCTGGTCCTGCCCACACAACCCCAACCACCCTCTGGAGAGTTTGACAAAAGATCTAGAGGAAGGTTTTTTAAATACATTTTTAAATGTACTGTATTTTTGATGTTAGTGAATATGGGGATGACTTCCTGCCAGTCAACATTTGCCTAAAACCAACAACCTAACTTACTAAATGTTGCACTCAAACGTCTCCTGTATCTGATTGCAGAGAGGAAGTGAAAAGAGGGAAAGACTTGGGGGACTGAGTGCAAAAGCAGAATGTGGAGGACATTAAACAGGGCTAAAGTAGAGACAGAGAGAGGATGAGAACGAAGGACTCATCTCACCAAGATTGTGATTATGACTATCTGCACCAAGAGAGCTCTCCAATCTCTCACAGCTCGCTCCCAGCACAATTAACAACACGTCCCACTGCTCCTATAGCGATCCCTGACTTCCGATTTGCTAGATTGTGTTAAGATTTAAATTGATACTCTGCCTTAGGGGGATAAATGATTACAAATGACTTTGACCCATCTTCACAGACCTCCAATGAGGCAGCAAAGAGCCAGGTGGAATCAGCTAACAAGAGAAGGCTGAGTTGAAAAGCTCAGCTCTATTCAGACATTTGCTTTCAGCATCGTACTGTCATGCATATCAAGCAAAGTTTGCAGAATCAGGGAGGAAGCAATATGTGAAGCATAACCAATCAATCCAATCATATCCATAGCAATATTTTCCTTGTCTTACAGTTTCCTCCCCTTGGGCACACTTTGAGATGAAACAACCTCCACGTTTTGAAGCTTTGCTGTGATCTTGTTTGACACTTTTAACTTCACCGTGCAGCTGATTTGCTAGTGTCATTGTGGAAGAGGGAGTATTTCCTTCCCTAATGGCATCATGATTGGCACTGCCTCACTCATCTGAAGATGCAATGTGAATACCGATGAACATGTAAATTATCATTATCATTCATCCTGACGAACACCTTGAGACATGACGTGAATAATGTGGTTAGTACGCCTTACATCAAGTGGCGAATGTTCAATGCAGGCATAAATCCTGTAAGAAGTCAGGTAAGAAGACAGTAAGCTTTGCTACTGAAAGTATTAAAACTCCTTTAAAGGGATAGTTCGGATTATTTTAAGTGGGGTTGTATGAGGTACTTATCAATAGTCAGTGTATTAACGACAGTACATGGCAGTTGACATGTCTCAGTTTGGAGAAGCAGCAGGAGTACTTGCATGGAAGCTAGTGCCTAGTGGCTAAATATGCAAAACATATTCAGTCACTTAAAAAAGGTACTTAAAAAACAACAACATTAGTTTCACTGTATTCTATATTTACAATATTTTTACCAATTTACATTGCTGCCAGATAGCCTTTTTGGAAATCGCCATTATATAGGCCAAATATCTCCCTCTCCAAAGCAACCAGACTACATTAGAAAAATCATACAGTCATTTTAACTAACAGAACATGAGAGTTTCTGGTCTACCACTGCTTCAATCAGTTAATTTGTTTGTGCTATTGTGTGACTTTTGTGTTTTAAAAGGTTAGTTTGAATTCACCAAATACACACAATAACACAAACAAACTAACAGATCAAGAAAGTGACAGACGAGCAACTGTGTGTTATGTGAGGTCACGTTACTGATTTTGTCTTTGGAGTTTGGTTGGTTTGAAGACAGCAATATTTGGCTTACATAATAGTGGTTTGCTGTCAGGAAAGGCTGCGTGACAGCGAAGAAAAGCGGTGACCCTGTCCACAGCAGTACATTGCTTATCTGCTGTCCTGGTACAAATTAATAAACTAATAAACTGACTGTCACACCCCGCTTCAAATAATCAAACTATCCCTGTTGTACATTTGGAGTAAGATCATTAAAATTAAATTGTGCAGTTTTCTCATTGAGTCAAGTACATAAAAGTTGTTATTCTCCTTGCTTGTTGTTAAATATTTGTCATGCTTTTTATTCTCAGTTGTACCCATCATCACTTTAGTGGGGGGAAAAAATGAAAATGTGTGAGAATCATGAGGTTAAAGCCGCATTTGAAGCAATAATTGCCCTAATCAAAAGTTGTGACAAGGGGGAGAACATTAATACTTTAAACAGGCATTTCATTCAACCTCCAAATGAATGCAATAATTTAATACTTGCTGATATCCTGGAGGGGTGCTCAAGCTGTTGGACAGCCACTGCAACAAACAGAATATTTCAAAAAGGTCACGATAAGAGCTGTTCAGAGCGGTGAGTGTCTCATTGGAGCTGGAATGATGATAAGAGTGCAGGGGCTGCTGTGCTTCAAAGGGCCTCCTTCAAATGCCATATCAGCTCCTTGACGATTAGCGTGGGCAGAGCAACTGAGTGCCTCACTAACAGCGACACAGTAAATAACTCATGCTGTAACAATGGTAATAATTAACAATAATAAAAGTAATAGATACTCCAAATATAATGTTATCCTATTATCCTTTAAAGTGGGAAGCGGATAAAAAGTCTTCACACCAACACTAATAACCACTTCTAACATCTTGTAGTGGTGCTCATACTAGAGATGTAGCAGTCATAATGATCGTCCTTGACTTAGATGCAATGCCAAAAGCATGCAGTTGTTGCATGCTAAAATAAATTATTTCTGTCGCAAAATAACACACTTGTCGAAACCCTCACAAAACAAGAAAAGAAGAAAACCAAATATGGTCACAGTGCTTAGCTTACCTTAGCCTACATGAAAATAATAAGTAATAATTTTTTTGAGGGTCATAATCATTGACTGTATAAAACATGGACGTAGTCTCCAGGACATCATAGGTTCCTAAAGAGCCATTATAAAGCCAGGTGTTGTGGCTTTGCAGTGCCCATCTCCGTCTAACTCATGGATGTATTATAGAGAACTGGATACAGTAGAGTGTCGTTTTGCAGGGGTTTTGATGAAACAAAAAAAATGAATCCCCCATTTTACAGCTGCTAAAAAATATAAGAAACAGACAGATCTTTTGCAAACTGTGTGTGCAAAGTAACATTTTAAAATTAATGAATTAAATTGATTAAAAAATATATAATAATGCAAGAAATTTAAACAAACATGTCTGTAAGTTGCGAATGAATTTGTGAACTTCTTTGTGTCTCTTGAAATGCAGCATAATGGTATTTGCAACTCTTTGACTTTTGAGGATAACTAGTAAATTCTCTTTAAGATTTTATCATATTGTACCACTTTGTCTCACAGCATTTGGTGCCTGGGCAGAGCACAAAGGCTGCCGGTTGATGGTCCAGTGGTAATCACACTTAATGGACTCCTTGGTATAAGAAGATTTGAATAATTCAGGGACACTATCATGATTCAGTTAATTAAGAGTGACCTTATTGCTTGAACATGCAGTGCACGCAACCCCGCCTTTGTTTGAGCTCTCCTCCGTCAACCTCTGGGACTATTTTTGGACACGTCTGTCACTGCGTTCTGCATCGCCATCGACTGTACGGAGGTGACAAGGGAAAGCACCCGCTAGAGGTTGAAGGGAGAAGGCAGACATAAGGAAGTCTCTCCTCAGAGACCAAGAGTGTCATGCACAACTGGCTGCCAAGGTTGCCTTTTTTGATATTGACATTGTTTTTGATATTCCTTGCAGCAAAATCACTGGCTCTGTAATATTATAAACAGACGGAGTACAACTACTCGATCATGTGTCATTTCAGACACAGTGTTGAGAGACAGGCCAGAGACTGACGGGGACGGGAGAAGGTGTGTGGATGTGTTGGTCTAAGCTTGTGTGCCTGTGTTGTTGTGGATAACAGCACCAAAGTCGAATGGATCTTCAGTATATCAGTGCTGCTTGAATTGGAGCCCCGGTGAGCTGCAGGAAGAGTGACACTGAGGGCAGGCTGGCCAGCCTTCACAGATTTCCCCTGATGTAATCAGAAATTTAATCAGAAACATGGAGCTGCCCTGCGGCAACCATGATAAAAGAGGGATCAAAACCACAGCTGTTTATAGACCGACAAAAAGGAATGAGTACAAAAAGATTGCATTACCATTACGAAGAATAACCACTTAACATGCTCGTGTGTTTTTGTGTGTGTGTGTGTGTGTGTGTGTGTGTGTGTGTGTGTGTGTGTGGCCGTGTGTCTCTGGCTGCATGCGGTTGTCAGCGTGAATTATAGTGTGTGATTCTTGCATTCCCTGTGTTTACACTAACAAGCTCTTAATTATTCATTGATTCAGATGGGATTTTGGTGTTGAATCTGAATATTTCCTTGGTACTAAATTCAGTTATGTACATTTCAATGACAGTTATGTGTTGATAATTAAATAACCTTTAAAGACACTCTAAATTTAAAACCGAAGCTCTAAAAGCATTAAAAAAAAGAAAGAAAATTGAGTGTTTTAAGGCTATTATATAACTTCATGCATGCAGCGTGTTTCTGTATTTGCAGCGTTTTTCTTTTGCATCTGTTTTTCTATATGCAGTGCGTTTCTGTATTTGCAGCGCCTGCCTGTACAGCGCGTTTGTACTTGTTGGCCACCGTACTGACCTGGGCAAAAAACCTGTGTTTGTTTGAACTGTCCATCCATCCCACCTCCTCCATATGTGGACTTTCTCACTTTTACCTGACACAGATCGATTTACCTTGAAATTACTTGAAAGCCTGATGTGTCTCACACAGACACTAAAGGTTACGTCTGTGCGTCTGACAAAGCATCTGTATTTGACCATCTGGGGCACAGAACAGGTTAATAAATTGCCAACCTGTACAGCTGCTAATTAAAATGATTCAGTAACTATTACAATGCAGACTATCAACTACGTTGGTGTAAGAAATTCCCCCTAGGGATTTTATTATGTAAATATCATACATGCATGTGACACACAAGACAACAGGAGATCCATATATAGCAGAGAGACAGATCATATATGAGTCTTCGACAGTAAAACAGTCATAAACCAGGTTGTAAGAGGATTACGTGTGACTGAATACTGCAATAAGACATGCTTTTTTCACACAAATAAAAGTTTTATACCTGCTTTCCCAGGAGCAACTATAGTGAAATATGTGGCACAAAATCAGATTTCATTGGCGGCGTTAATTGAAACGATTGTCTTTTATTTTCTTTGTCATCAAAAAACCTGTGTCCCGGTTCTTCCGTAACAACTTTGCTCTGATAGTGTTTGCCACGGGGCAAACAGAATCCAAATGTCCTAGGAGATGGTGGAAGTCCATTAAGCTGTGTCACTGAGTACATCGCATCAGTCAGCCGCTGCCTGAAGGGACCCGGTGAAACTGACAAAACACCCTCTCTACTGATACTGTTGTTAGATGAAGAAAAGAGGAAATAAAAAGAGATTATAAAGTTTTGTGCTGCAAAAAGCAATTCATAAGAGTTTGCCTTTGCTGTAGGTCTACATTGTCACCAGCTGGTATGATACACCAGTAAAGAAAATGTAACTATACTAACTATAACAAAATATAATCTTCATCAAAACTACATTGTAAACATGCTGTGGTTAGTTAAAGGAATGTTTGGACATTCTAGGAAACACACCTCTTTATTTTGTGAGAGTTATATCAGAAGATCAATATTACTCTCATATCTGTCTAATATAAAGCTAACACCAGATGACATCACCCATAGATTTCTGAAGAACTGTTTTGAAGCTCAAAGTGTGGTGACTCTCATTGTCAGCTTGGCAGTGCCTGACTCCGTCTAACTTAGATTAATCATAAAATGGGAAAAGAAGTGGAGCGTGAGTGGAGCTGAAGCAGCTGAATGAAGCGGCTTCCCAGCGGCAAGCCACCTGTGACAGCATTAATATAATTTAAAAGGGTGAGTTATATAAAAATTTACCCCCACTACAGTTGTCATGAAGGTGGACATTAACAATACAGACCAAAAATATTGTTTCTACTTTGATGTTATTGTTTGCCTGTGTTCAGTGTTCCTGACACTGCTGTATGGAGCTGCTGTACCAAAGGCAAATTCCACCGACCTTGGTCATGTGATCATCAATAAATGTATGACTGGTTGATTGAACCCATACCATGTACCTTACAGTGTGCCTTGGTGTGTCTTTGAAAGAGCCTTGCATTTTTGATTCTTTACTGAGACTGTTTGACCCATGCAATGAGCCCTTCATCTGAAGAATAAGTGCAAAATACCTGAAGTATCCAAAGAGCACCTGTATTGTGACCAAGAAAGACCCAGCAGCACTTCAGCTCTATTGTCTCAGGATTGTTTCCTAATCCTAACCAAGTATTTTTGGTGCCTAAACCTAAACAAACTGCGACTGTCACTTGAAATATTTCTCAGAAGCTTTATTTTAAAAGTGCAACCATCGCACAGCGGATAATAAAGTTGTATTGAGTGTCACAAAAAAGGAAAATTCCATGTCAGTGTCCATGTACTTGAAGCTGTAGAATGAATTTTCATCACTTTTTCATGAACTGCTATGAGGCTGTGTTGCTTTTACCGACATCCATTAATCAACGTAAAACAATTAAATTTCTTTGGATTCAAACATCACAATATAAACAGGTGAACTCTGCTTTTATCTGCCAGCAGCAGCAGCAGCACTCAGCACAAATGATGAATTGCCTTGAAAAGCAAAACTTTTCGTTATGTTACCTTTGTCACTGAGGTTGGACTCAGTGATTGCGTACCGCATTACAGGAATATCATGTTCTTGTTGTTGTTGCTGCTGGCTCTCGCCCTTCATGATGTTAGCCTGCTGTAATACTGATTTTTTTTTCCTGAAAATGATGTAATGGTAGACTTTCTTTGGTCTGACTGGTCATCACAAAGACTGATGTTATGCTCGAACTACTCATGGAAAACTGCAATTCACAGTCACAACAAAGGCCTTACACCATGCCTCCTTGTCCAAGACATGTGAAGGTGAGATCCATCTACTGACAGTGTGCTCTGACTCCTAAAGTACGCTTTAGTGTCCCCATGACACCACATAGACAGCAAAGTTTTATTTTTAAAGATTTCAAGTGAAGCCAGTTTTATTTATATAGTCATATTCTCCCACACAAAAAACACAACTTGAGTGTGTGTCATTGAATAAATAGGACTTCACAGTCTGTCCCATTGGCGTAGTGACAGGCACGGGAACGAAACACACCTCAAAGCTAGACTCAATAAAATGTTGTTACAAAGACTAATTAAACACAGTACAAGGAGGTCTTAACTGGTATACATAATTACAGTCTTGGTTTAATACTGGCACCTCTGTATGACCTCCATAAGCAAACAAGACCATTAGCAAGAATAATTGCCATTTCTATACATTTATTCTTAGTGCCTGCCACCGGGTTGGATTATCCTTGAAATGCAGACTAGAAAAGCGTATGTTCACATTTTCCCAGTTCACATTTTATAACAATGGAAACACTACTACTTTTGTCCACAAAGGCCTCCAAAATCAATATGGAATATTAATACTATAAAAGGGACAGCTCACCCCAAAATCAAAAATACATATTATTTTCCTAGCCTGTACTATTTATCCATCTTTCTGTGGTGTGAGTTGCAGAGTTTTGGAGAAATCAGCTGAAGAGGTGTCTGCCCTCTCTCTCCAGTATAATGGGACTAAATGGCACTTGGCTTGTGGTGCTCAAAGTGTCAAAAAAATAGATTTGAAAAATTCAAAACCAGTGTCTCTTTCCAGAAATCTTTATCTGGTTACTCAAGATAATCCACATATCTTGTTGTGAGCAGTTTCAAGAAGGAACTACTTTCTTTCTGCAGTAGAATCTACTGGAACTACTTTGGAATCTAGAACTACTTTCAACAAAGAAAGTAGTTCCTACATGAAACTGCTCACAACGTCTGTGGATTATCTTGAGTAACCAGGTCATGATTTCTGGAAAAAGACATCAGATTTGATTATTTCAAATGTATTTTTTGATGCTTTGAGCACCACAAGTTGAGTGCCACTTAGTACCATCATATTGGAGAGAAGGCAGACATCTCTACGACTGATATCTCCAAAACTCTCCGAAACGGAAAAAAAAATCTAGATGGATAAACAGCACTACAGACCAGAGTCCCTTTAAGTGAACCCAAATGCAGAATAGAGAGGCAGAGGGTAGAAACTGAAGCAAAGGAAGGTTTATTTTAAAAACTGTGGAGATCGGGCAGCAGATGGCCAGAAGAGAGCAAAGGCTGAGGCATAAGCCAGGGAGCAGAGCAGGGCAAGGCAGGGGGAACTGAAGCCAAGCAGTGAGCGGCCAGAGAACCAGAAAGAGTTGAGCTGATCCAGTGCAATTTACAGGCAGAGCAGGTGTGGGACGGCAGCAGGAGATGGGCCAGGGAATGCTGCAGGCAGAGGGATACAAGTGTTAGTAAAAAGTGCAGGCAAGCAAAAGGAATTCAAAAAGGCCGGAACACAACTAACTGTGCAGCAGCGTCTACAATCTGGCAGGGTGGTGGAGCTGAAGGCCAGTATTTAAAGCAGAGAACACTGGGGATGATTAGCAGCTTGTCGCCCACCACCTGCACACCTGATCCCACTCCTGTAATCAGAGCACAACACGACGGACAGACAGAAGGAGAGGGAGAGAAGTGCCTGACTAGGAGGGAGAAGGGGCAGAGTGTGTACCGTTTAGTACTATGAAAACTAACACTGTAAATAGAAAATAAATAAAAATAAAATATTATCAAGGACTCAAGTCAAACATTACACAAATAAGGACAAAAACACAAACATATCATGAAAAGACCAATCAAAGAAATAAAGCCATTCACAAATGTTAAGTCACTAAAAGGGTCATTTAGACATCTTGAGCTTTCAAGGTATAATTTACCTGTGTGTGACTGAGGCTATTCAATCTCACACACACACACACACACACACACACACACACACACACACACACACACACACACACACACGCACACACACACACACACACCTCTGATTGAGAGATAATTTGAGCTCAAGATGTTGTACTCTTTCTAAATGTAATAAAGGGTTTTTGGTACCAATTTACAATAACACTGTCCTTATAAATGGTTTATAATTAGGTTGTAAAGACAATTTTTTAAAAATAAATTAATAAGCTGTTACAACACATTAGGTAAAAAGGGCAAATGTTACTTGCCAAATAGTGAGCCCATATTTATCTGTACAGTTAAGCATCAGATCTCATTAGGTTACTTTCTCTTCCTCATCACCAGCATGTAGTATACCTGTCAGCCTCATCAGATATTTGTTAAGAAGTTACAAGCATTTAACCACTGTCAGCATACGTTAATAAAAGTTTCATTTGGCATTAAATGATCACATTTTGAGCATGCACCGCTGTATCCTTTACAATCAGTCTTCCTTTTGTCAGTTATAACTGAACTCATTAGTAAGATTAATCAGTAGTAAGCAGTATCTGGATCTTGCCAAATTGTGAGCCCACATCAATTGATGGAGACAGTGCTATCACTTGTTTATTATTGTTTATTAATGAGTTATAAAGAGTGTACAACCTAATTAATAACCTGATTATAAACCATTTATAAGAGTAGTCTTATTGTAAAGTGATACTGTTTTTTAATAGGAGCTTTCTACAGTGTTGCAAGTCATTGGAAAACAGAAATAATTATACAGGTTTGGACTCAGCACCTGGACAAGAAAGATGTGCATGTGTTTTGCAGACTGATTCCCACAAATATTCCACCATAAAAAAAACAAAAACACTTTTTGCAGGCTTTATTTTCTTGTCTAGATTTGAACATAGGGCCTGACAATTATAGATTTGTGTGCTTTCACTCACTGTCCTCTGTGGCTGATATTCATCAAAACATTACCATATCAAAGTTGATAATAATGTCTTTATTGTTGAACTGAAAATAATGGAGGATTTTTCGCCCACAAAAATGACATAGATGTATTGCTGTAACTATTGTTTCAGTTTTGCCAAGTTCGCCTCATTCTTACTCAGCAAACGTCCCCGGGGAGGTGCTTCAGGGGTTGCACACATCCACATGATTATACCTGGAAGCTGCAAAGTCCACATACAGGTCATTAGTTTGTCACGGAACAACTCCGCTGCCGCAGTTCTCAGAGTTCCTTCCAGTAAACAACATTACTCAAACTGCAAACCAGTCGTGGGCATAAAGAGAGGCTTCTGAATAACGACATAGGTCATTTATGGGTGTATCTGTATACACACAGCGAACACTGATATTCATGTGGCACTTTACAGTGTCTTCATTTATTGGACGTCATTTGTAATTTTTTAGTTAAACATACATTTCATGAGAAGTCAAGTAGAGGAGCAGTGTAGCATGCATCACATTTCCAATTGCAGGCATATAATCACAATTAATGTGTTAAGAAAAACTATGTACAGCAAATAATAGCAATAACAATAATTTATATGTATGATTTTACAATTTATAAAATTGCAAATATGTGGATATTGGCATTGCCACATTATACAGCAAGTAGTCTCTTGTTTTTAACACACATTCCAATCAGTTATTTTAAGATTATTTTGAAGATTAAGAGCTCACGTATCAGTTTTAACACTGCAATGAACACTGACTTGATATCTATAAGATCTGCAGAATATTTCCATCATCAAAACATAAAGCACACACACACACACAATAAATAGCAGTTTGCAACTTGTATGTGTGTGGTATACACAGATGGCTCCTTACGTGACAAGCACAATGATTTTTAGAGAACAATGTTATATTTTTTTTCTTTTCCTTCATGAAACGGGTCATTTGTTACAGACATTTCTTGTTTTACATTCAGTGATTTGGAGAACAGGGACTCCACAAACAATTCACATATAGAGCCAACATGCCTTTTTCAATAAGACACTGTCAGATTTTCAGTCTCTCAGCTCCATAACGTTAAAAAGCAGATCGCGGTTTCCTCCTGTGGTGCGTTTTCCTTAACAGGATGAGGTATTTGCCAGAAGAGATGCTTTTATTCAGCATCCCTCCTTCAGTCTGATCAGTGATGCTGCCATTTAGCAGTGCAAGATCTTAATAAATGCCTTTCTGAACTCGACATTAAAGGTGGTGTATATGATGGGATTTACAGCACTATTCACGTAGCCCAGCCAAGTGAAAGCATTATACATCTCAGCAGGAACCTTGCATTTCGTGCAGTGGGTGTTCAAGATATGCGTAATGAAAAACGGCAGCCAGCATATGATGAATACACCTGAGGAGAGATGAGAAAAAAATGAATTATTAGAGAAAGGGAGAGAAAGGCAGAAAACTGAGGAGGAAAGAGGCTCTTATATTACACACCCAAATGAGTGACATATTGTACAAAAGAGCTGGACTAAAACACTAATATAAGTTTTTAAACCATTTCCTTCCATTGCATCACTTGTTTTCAAGCTCTATTTTAGATTTTACCAAAAAAATTTGACATAGAAAAAAATACATGCAGAGGCAGCCGAGGACCAATGATGGCAGGGAGCTTGTGCAAAAGAAAAACAGCACAAAGTAGTAAATAGTAAATTACAGGATTAGCCTTTATTGAATTAGAACAGAAACAAATTTTTATTCTTGATGAGTTTAAAGAGAGTCCCCACTGATCACTGCATGTTGTTTTGCATGTGCAAAGTTGACAAAACAAAACCAGTTATTTGACTGTGTAGATGCTTAATTTAACACTTTGTCAGTTCCACTTTAATGTGTTCACTCATTAAACAATTTTAAAACATAAAAAAAAAACACCCAGAAATGGTTCATTTGAAGGGGTGTACATAAGACTGTCATTTCACTGTCATAACCATGTCACAATACCTTTCATGAACATTCATGTAGTTTACATGAATCTTTATGACTGTTGTCATTAAATGAGCAATATGTAGCCATTGCACTTGCAAAAATGAGTACAGCGGTCCAAATAGCGAGTTGAAGTCATAGACGGTATATTATTATTATTGTAATCCTGTTTAACATAGAATCTATGGTTGAAGTAAGTTATTTCCTCCCGGCTCCTCCTCCCCAGATATGGCAGAGACCAGCAGGTAGCAGGAACACTGCAGGAGCGCAGGATGCACGCAACTTCTTAAACTGACAATAACAAGCAACGCTGAGTCCTTCGCTGTAAGTTGATCAGCTGTTTGTAACCATCAGTTGTCTCTCAGTGTTAAATTAAGCCTGTTATCCTGCAAACAAAAGGCCACAGTTCTGAAAATACACCTTCTGGGAGATGAGTAAAGTTGTAAAGTTTTACTCAGTGTAACAGTTGTAAACATCTACTCCTTCTAAAAGATTATTAATGATTTCTTATGAGTCATAAACAGACATGTACTCATTCTGCAAAAATTCATGCATTAATTTTAACTCTTTTGTTCCACCCCGGATTGGAATTTTCACACAGCTGTAACATTCATGTCAAGTGAAGCAAGTATTTCTACTTAACACGCTTCCTTGATTTCTGATGTCACAGCATTGTCATTTTATGATGTATTACATTAAATATGTTACAGATTTCTCCTTTAATCAATGTTCAGTCATTTTTAATGCAAAGTTGACAATGTTTGACATGTCCTTATTATGACAACTTGACATTAATCAAGACAAAAATGTTTTTGTTACGTATTTAGTGACTGTGTGTTGCCTTTTTCAGTTGTCAAGTTGTCCTCTCCAGTGTCTGTGTGTCTTTGTGTGTTCCTGTTTTTGTTCTGGATTTTTGTGGTTTTTGGTCTCTCATTTTTTCTCTTTGTTGGACTTTGGAGTTTGTTTTTTCACTGTCAGGGGTTCAGCTCACAGAGGTGCCCAAAAATGCAGACAGGACAAATGCAGTAAATGAAAAAATGGCAACTTTAATAAACTCACTGATAAGAAAAAGCAAACAAACAAAGGGTGGCTGAGGATTTCAGGTGAAAAAAAACAAACAAACCCCAAGGTCCAACAAAGAGGGAAAAAAAATGACAAAGAACAAAAACCACAAAGAAAAATCCAGAACAGAAACAGGAACTCTGGGATACTGGGGAGCAGACACACAGACGCTCAAAGAGACACAGAAGACCTGACAACTGAAAATGTCAACATGCGGTCTCTACATACACAAAGGGCAAATTAAAGACAGGTGGGACAATCAGAAGGGCAGGAAAACAAACAAAAACAGAAAGTGATATAAAAAAATAAAAAATAAAGCTAAACAGTTTCTTTAAGTTTGATAATGTCAGCTGGTCATGACAAAGACACTGACAGATTATGTTATCTTGGTTAATGTCAAGTTGTCATAACAAAGATATTGTGGGTTTGATTAATGTCAAGTTGTCATGATTAAGACATTGCCAGGTTATGTTATCTTGGTTAATGTCAACTTAATGTCACAACAAAGGCATGTTAGGCTGGATTAATGTCAAGTTGTCATAACAAGGACATTATTGGCTTTATAACTGTCAAGTTGTCATTATAAAGCATTGACAGGTTATGTTATCTTGGTTAATGTAAAGTTGTCACAACAAAGACATTATTGACTTTGTTAATGTCAAATTGGCATAATTGACTGAATGACACTTAATGACAAGAGAACCGTATAGACATCCATCATAAACATTCACAAAGACTCCTTCAAGTTCATGACAGGTATTACAGTATGACATGGTTATGACAGTCTTATGCACACCCCTTCAAATAAAGTGTCACTTAAAACACTTCAGTAAGAGGTGAATCAGCATACCAAGGACGATGGCTAACATCTGAGTGGCCTTCTTCTCCTTCTGCTGGGAGATCTTCCTCTTGCTCAGGGTCTTCACAGAGGTCTGCGTCTTGCCGTTAGGTAAGGCCTGCGTCTGGAAGGCTTTGGCCACGACGGGAGCCGGGTCCCCCAGGGCCTCCTTGGTAGGATCTCCGTTCCTTTCTGCTTTCTGGCCCTCCTCAGGGGGTGTGGGAGGTGAGGAAGTGGGGCTAGCGTTGGCTTTGTTGGGCATCAGTAGCTGGTGGCTGGTGGCCGGAGTGTCTCCGAGAGCACACTGTGGCTGCTGCTGCGTCTGCTTCTGGCTGCTGCCACTGTTGTTCAGCTCATCCAGCTCCAGATCTTCCCCTTCATTGACTCCATCTTTGATGAATATCTGAGCAAGGTCGGGATGAGCAGAAAAACACAGTTTCAGACGGTCATTTTTAATGTAGGTTATCGCATAATAGGTGACATTTGAAATAATAGGTTTTTAAAAAGAGAACAAATTATCACACAGTCAGTGCTTAATTCAGGTTTTCTGTGCTCACAGAGGCAGAAAGGTGCCTTTTAAAGCTATATTTTCACTCAGAAGGCAGGAAAACTTCAAGGTGACACTGCTAAATCTTATATGAGCAAAACAAATGTTTCCAACAATTAAACTTTTTAGGGGGAAAAATCTGTAAACAAAAGAAGAAAGAAGGGCACATACCACTTTCTTCTTGTTGACAGGAAAACTCCCATTAGATTTAACAATCATGGTGCACAACCTCACATCCTCTGGATGAGTGCACTTATCCTGAAAAGAAAACAGCTGTGTCAGGCAAGGAGAGGGTACAATGTCAAAGCACAACTGACAAAAGGGCTGTCTAAGCACAGGTCTAAGCACAGGTCCCACTGCCTACGGGTCAAATGAGGCTACATGGGGCTCTGGCACAGAAAGAATCTGATCTGCAGCTGCAGCTGTAAATCCATTAACCTGACAGTGTAAGAAATTATGAACTGAGATTACTTCACCAAGATGAAACAAACTCATCCAACAATTAACAGCGTAAGTGAAATTTTATGTAAATTTTGTTATTTTACTCCATCAAGATTATGTACATAATCTGTCAACATGCTGCCATATAACGACTTCACAGATCATTAAATTATCAAGTAATATGTAGCCTATATTCCCTGTGAACTCCTATGTACGTTGTAAATGTCTTCCCTGACATAAATCTATAACACACACACTCTCACATGCACACACACACAGAAACCACATTGTAAAGCCATGCATGAACATGAGTAATGCGGTGCAGTGGATCAAAAGCATTACTTGGCTTCCTGTGCAGAGCCCATTGAGCTTCAGTATGTCAGTAAAATCAATAACCAGAAAAGCAAAAGGTCATTTGAGGGCCATAATAGTTAAGGTTGCGTGACGGCTTTCAACACTAAAACATGCCAGTGAATGTAACCTTAAGATTAAAATTGGTCTCCAGAATGGAACCAGTTATAGAGAATCTCATGTACATATGGTGGAGTGAAGAAAAACACTTAAAATGCTTTACGAGTAACTGAGACCTGCCCTTCTAATCTCTTGCCTTGAATGTTATCTGTTGTGTTTTTCAAAGAAAATCAATTCTCTTCTTGTCTGGGTTTTCCTCTTTTGCAGTATGCTGTTACATAATACAACAGTTGTCCATTAAACCATCAAGTATAATTGGGTTGAGAAAATTATTGATTGCAGTTTCATAAGGAAACAAATTAGCTTAAAGGGCAAGGGATTCATTTTATGTTCTGATGTTTTTTTCACACTGGTTGAAAAAGATGTCACTCTGAAACGCTTCAAAAAGGTATGTCATATTACCTGAATGTCTGTCAACATGTGTTATAAACTGCATATTTTATTGACGGTTGCAAGAAAAGTAATAATTATTAATTAGATGAAGCCTAACACATCCACAATTATTCAGTGATTACACATGACTGCCAACCAACAACTACAACTGTCTATTTTTAAAAGGAGCTGGACATCAGTTATTGATTACCTTAGCTAGGAATCTCGTGCTTTACTTTTGATCAGGGTTAAGTACCGTTCACATTTGAACCGATACCGTACCAGTACCAGTACCTGGAATATGGTACTGGTACCCAATGTGAATTTAGGCCTAATACCAAGGTGATTTTGCCTTTTAATGTCTGAAAATGGCAATAACTTTTAAAGAAAAGTGTGCAATACTATATTATCCATTTTAAAAACATAACACAAAGATGGTGTATGATTTTTTTCATGGAATTAGTGGCCTGCACACACAGACTTTTATACAGATCTTTCATTAGTATGTAACATCCATTTTGCTTGTATCATGAATGCACAGAGAAAGAAGCTATCATTCTAATATGTTCAGACAGTACAGAGAGATAAAGACCTCTAGTATAATAAAGGTGTAAATCAATCTTGGTTTCATATTGAAGTCATAAAAGTGTAAATGGCAGCCTTATTGCCGCAGCAGCTCACCTTCAGTGAAGTGGCCATATCAGGGTCAGCAGCCTGACACACACGCTGCTTTGGTTTTGTGTTTACGCGTTTTCTGCGCTTCCTCAGGACCACATAAATTTGCACATAAACCAGCAGCGTGATGATGAAGGGAACATAGAAGGACACGATGGAAGAGTAGACCACAAAGGCCGGATTGGCGATCACACAGAGCGACTCATCTCGAGTAGCTGTGGAGATAAACACAGGGCGAATAAAAGACTTTAGACAGCATCTTCCATCAGAAATTGTTTTTTTTTTCTTTTGTGTGTGTAGTTTTGCTGTGTTTTTGTCAATGTGACTCCTGGAAAACTTTCTACAATAAAATGGGGAACTTAGTTTGGTTTGAAGTTGCAGTGGCTGTAACAATGATAGAGTCTCAAAATAAAAAATGTAAAATGTAACCACTCCTACATTGTCCTCACTTGGAGGTCATTTCCCTTCCCATTCGCTTTAACCACCTTTTATCTTATCCAGGGTGCTGCCATGGGGCCTTTATCTGTTGCCAAATGTGGGAGATCACATCATCCCAATTCTCAACTCCCTGCACTGATCGCTTGTTAATTCTAGATTTCACTGATTTACTTTTAAAGGAAGCCAAATCTGCCCCAAGCTGCTGACTGTTTAAGCTCCCTTCATACCAGAACAAACACACTGAGGTGACAGTCTTCGTACAGAAACGTCCTGGACTGGATACCAAAATGGACCAAGTTCAGACCCTGAAGGCAGCTTCAGATTAGGCAACAATTTCTGCCATGCAGGCACAGATAACAAATGAGTTGTCATGGCTACTGTACATAGATGTCACAGTAATTGTGTAGCTCATGTTAACAACTTGTTATCTTCACACTTCAAGGTGGCTGAGCCTAAGGAGGTAGAGCGGGTTGACCATTAAAGGGGGCACCACGATTTTATTAAATTACTTTTATTGTCAGGAGGAGAACTACTCAGCTGGTGAAAACAGTTGTATAATATCTTCTGTATCTCTGGAAGGAGTTTTCAAAAGACCGAAAAAATAACCCGTAAAAACAGTGTGTTAAAGTAGTAACATCTTAAGAGTACTTGGATAAAGTTTTTGTCTAATGCATTAATTTTGCAATTTAAGAACTCAGTTATTTAGTTACTGTTACTGTGATTTAGTAATGTGTTACTGTTAAAAGATGCAGCAGAGTCCAGTGCTCTCCCTGCTGGGGAACCATTGAAAGATCTACCAATCTGTAAGGCTCTGAGGGTGACTTTTTTTTGCATTTGACACAGAGGGAAGCACAGGGTCTCACCAGTATCACCAATTATCTCAAGTTTGGTGGTCAAGCATGTATCTTTGTACTGAACAAATTCCCCATGATCATGAAAATCTATGAGTTAATGCTTCAACAGCGAATAAAGCCTGTGCAAAGTATGAAAAAAAGTGTGCATTACGGTAAAGGTCAGGATATATCGGCCTTTGCTGCTTCAGTTTCTAATCCTGTAATCTGTCTCCCCAAAGTTACGGAGGGTACATACTGATATGCTGGAATGCAATTCACATATTGAAGTGCCCTTAAAACATGTCACTGAACCCTACACTGGACTGGTGCATTGTAAAAGCACTATACTGTGTACAATGCAGTCCATTTACTACACAAAACTGAGGCTGTGATAATCTGCTTTTGAAATGATCGACACTTCTGACAAACTTGTTGTCTCTCCACAGTTCCACAAGCTTCAGTCCATTGTTAGAAGTATTTTAATAATGAGTTGCTGTAGCTTAAAGCGTGTGTCCATTATCATTACTTTTTGAGGGTTTCATATCATTCTGTATCTTCCCAGTAGTGTACATATGTACTAAAATCTGAAGACAAATTCTGGTCGAAGCAGGCCTGTGTCTGTTTTAGAATCAAAATGCTATTTTCTCAAGCACTTTTAAAAACCTTTCCCCCATGACCTGTTATAGGTTTCTGCATGATGATATTGCTACATATAAACCCCCCATGCTGAGGAGGGGGAGGGCATCAGCACTCAAACAGCTGAGAGGGAGTTTCCATGTGAAAACCATGGAAAAAAACCACAGATGAAGTGGCCCTTTAAAAAAAAAAATTTTTTTTTTTGATAGCTCCAGTTTCAGCGTTTCCTGCCGGTGGTCTCTGCTTTCATGTTTCCTGCAGCTCACAATGGTGAGATCTGCAGACACTCTTCACTTGAAAGCAGTCGTGAGGCTCACAAATCTAAACGCCTGAGTCCAGGCAGAATCGACATTACATCAAGGCACTCAAAGGGATGAGTGGAGCTTCAAAGTGACAGGATATGAGCCACAGGAGCTAGCCTGCAACAAGTCTAAAAAGCCCTTAAACTCTAATCCTCCATTCAAGCCTGTGATCTGTTATAAGCAACCTAGAAGAGCCAAAACTCACTAAAACCAGTTATATGTCAGTATGAAGAAATTTTCCAGTTTATATTCACTTTTATAATGCAATGCTGCACAGTATTATTACTGCAAATGGGCATTGATATTGGCATTCTGCTTTGGTGCAATACTGATGCAAATGTGGGCATTTAAAAGATACATCAGCAAGCTATTCACAATGTATACTGTGTGTGTCTACATTGTATAATATACAGTACATTATGTAGTGTACTGTGCAGTGGATGTACCCATGAATAATACAGTACAGTACCACTTTTTCTGTAGTAATTTAGTCATACACCATGAAAAAAACATCTCTGTTTCGAAGACTGTAGATCAGATGTGTATTACACTCTTTCTTACCAGTGTTATTTAGGCCAAACAACAGGGGACACGATATGGCAAAAGACAGGACCCACACCACCGAGATCATTACTGTGACCCGTCTCCTGGAACTGTAGCGAGTGTTGTAGAGCATTGGCATCGCGACTGCTGTGTAACTGTGAGGGGTGAAGAAAAAACATAGCTATTTTAGTGTGAATGTATGAAAACATGACAACTTTACACACCTTTATACGTTGACAACAGTACAGTTCAGTATGACAAGTTTAACAAAAATGTTTGTCATACATATGTATGGTTTGAATTCATTCATGTTTGATTCAATGATCTATGGCAAAATGTAAAATTTTAACTTTCTGATAGTTCTTTTTCTTTATCAGTAAAAATATGCCACAAAGGAGGACAAAGACCATGAAGCCTCTTGGTAAGTCCATCATCTTTTTTTGTTTGGATATATTTATTGCAAACACATAAAGTACAAAGTGGATATCAAGTACAATCAATCATAACAACTAAAAAAAAAACATAACAAAAAGCATAAAATACCAAAACCGAATCAGCCATATGGTACATTTGTTATATCATCAAAATTACACAAATATAACAATTTATGATAAATATTAAATAAAAATATCAAACCCAGAAATAATAAACCGAAATATGTAGATAGGTCAATCATTAGGGTCTAACAGTGGTAAGAAAAGGGGCCCACATACAGTCAAAGTTTCACAGGACTTTCCACTTTTTAAGTATAAATTTTTTTTCACTGCTGTACTTGCGAACAGGATCAAGTACTTCTCATGACGGGTCATGTTAAGCGAGCTGACATCACCTCATATCCAAGCTATAGGGTCGAAGTCAGACTTCAAAATTTCAGAAATTGTGGCAATAACATATTTCCAAAAAGTCTCTAGACTCCAAAGCATGTGAAGAGGAGCGCTGGTAAAAAAAAAAAAATAAATAAAAATCTTCATCTCTACTGCATGGCAGCAATCCCATCACTAAGCCTGTTTTGTCTATAATGAGTTATAATGTGTTTAGTGGATATCAATGCAGACTGTGATTTGTGTAGGGGCGTCGTCTTCAGCTGACACTATCAAAAATAAAAGTTTAATAAGAATATTGAATATTGCATATGGAAGATGTTAGGTCCTTTGTAGAAGCAAGTCTGGTATCAAGCAACCAAATTTACAATGGAGATGCCCATCACCTTTGACCCGAAATTTTCTGATGCTGGACTCGGAAGCAGCTATGTGCTGTGAGCTACTGTTTGCATGAAGAGAAGGAACTTTTCTCCCACATAAGACCTTTTCATTTAACCTTGCTATGTTGGTTGACCCTATTACTGAGCTTGTAATCACCAGGAAATGCACAGCTTTTTAGAATGTCTCATGCATGCATTATCTTTATGGAAACACACAAGAGAAGAAGTCAGAGTAAATCTAAGGTAACTCTGCCATGCAATGTGTGTTATCATGGATTGTGCAACACACTACACCGAGGTGCAAACAAGCCTTGGGTATGGAGAATTTTTTCCATACCCACGGTTTGTCCCAAGAGAGGTAATGCACAGTGTAAGGCTAAAAATATTTTCCAGAATATGACTGGTTTCACTGGGAGAGAGAAACTTTTTTTTTGACCACCTACTCCTGCATCACAATTCTGGAGCAGGATGTAAACTTGGCTGAGATGGTGCAGCTGAGACCCACAAAAAATGAGGCACAGAAAAAATACAATATTGAAATGAAATTGAGCCTGTATTTCTGCCTGTAAAGAGCAGAACTTAATACAAAGGCAGTCTATGTTGTTTTCATGGCTTTAGTTGGTATGCCGACACAGCACACAGCTGATCTTTGTCTCCTTCACCTTTACACAGATCTTCCATTCAAGGAACCGTGTGAAGTTACTTACTAGAGGCACTATGGAGTAATATTTTTATTACTGGGTTCCTGCTTTGTTTGTCTCATGCACGTTCATGAGGATAAACACTTGTGAGTACGTGGGCGACGCGATAAACATCCCTGCCACCAGTTTTACGCTACCCTGCTGATTGACAGTTGGCAGTGACAACTTGCAAAGAAATGTAGCAAAGTGCCAAAAAAGGCAGTTAAGAAGGACAGTGCAAACTAATCCAAAGATAACTAAGGATAGAAGATAAAAATGTCTATAAAGGAGGAGAAGGAAATACATTTAACACATTTGTTAGGCCTCAAGGATTCACACATTGTGTTTTGGTGAGTGACACTGAATGTAAACATAACTTTATTTACAAGAAACCTTCACAGGATATCTTTTAGGATATGCACATCAAAATATAACTTAATGTGGAAGAATCTGTGCTGTGTTAGATTAATGGTTGTTTGTTGCCAATAGTGTGAAATCGTAGGCAGTACAATAAACGGTGGGCAGAGACTCTGTGACATCACTCATGGGTTTCTGAAGAGCCATTGTGAAGCTCTGGCTGTGGTGGCTCTGGCTGTCAACACCTTGGCAGTGCCTGACTGCAGCTAACTACCACCTAATCCGAAAGTGTCTAGCCACCTGTGATGGCACCCACTTGTCAGTGAAAGTGGCCACTCCCCTAATTATGCCACCCCGCGCTCATTCCTAACTCATCAAATATGGATGTTACATCACGTCAGCTCATACAGATGTGCACATTATTGGCTAAAAAAGACACACCAGGCAATGTCACTAAAGTTGAAAACCTACTGCTCTGACATCATTGTGTTGTAAAATATTTTAGTGCACACTGTGACTCACCAATAGCATTATGATATGGAAATGTTTTGTGATTCTGCTTTTTAAAATGTGCCTTTTGGCAACAAAATTGGAGTTCTGTTAAATCACATTTGGCATGTGTTTATTCATATCACCTCCTACACGAAAGCACATTTGTTTTAGGCTGGTCTTCTGCTTTTAAAGAAGATGCAGATCGGCCATTGTTGGATATGGATTAATCTCTTTAACACTGGATTTAACTAATTATTCTCTTTTCTGGCCTGTGGTCATACAATTCCAAAACTAAGTTGTCAACACTTGTATGTGCATCCTCCCTGAGTGCACACACACAGATTCACAGAAATACAATAGAGCACATATTCTGATCATCTCCCAGTTTGCTCCACCTTGGTGAGTAAGAACAAAGTTAGCAGACGAAGAACCAATCCTTTGATGTATAAATTACGATGCTGCCTGGAGCTGCTGGACTGATAAAAGGAAACTGGATATTTGTCAGTGACTGGTATCTGAACTTTTATAAATCAGCGTCATACGAGTGGACACTGAAATAAAGCCGGGGAAAGTGATTCTGTCACACTCATCCTTTCTGTCGTACACAGCAAGCAGACAAAAGTCACATAAACAATATCTATGTTAATTTTGCTGATGTTCCTCTCTGCTTGTAGCATTCACTTCAAATCCACATAAACAATCATCTACCCTGGGATTATTCAGACTAATAAGGTTTTCTCCACATATGAGAGACATTTGCATTCTAATTCAATCACTTCAATAGGACTTTAAATTGTGTTTGTGTGTGACCATGATGAATATTTATTTAGCATATGGATTTAAGATGAAAATGCAGCCAAGCGTAACATCATGTAAAATGAAACTGGACAGGATTCTATAAAATGAAAATATGTGAAGTGTTACGTCCCTGCTTCATTTAGAACAAAGCTAGCTCTCACGCTTTCAATACGTATTCTGGTTGTCAACATTACATGATTGCTTCCTTCAGTTTGTTATTGAAAACTCAAGCTTTACATGCCCTTCAGATGAACAGCCCCCCAGTGTAACCTTGCTTTGTGGTCTACTTTAATAGACACACTGTCATTAATCACAGTCATCATGCCAGTTACACAACTAAATAAGTGGATTTATTTTTGGACATGGCATTAATGAATCCAGGAGGAGGCTGAGTTCTGACGACAAAACAGGTGCTGCTTCTTTAAATAGCACTTTATTTACTTGTGTCACCTATTTATTTATAGATGCTTTAATCAAGAATTTTATATTAACAATAAATCAAGTGACTATGTGAATGTACAAGGTCTCCTTTGTTGTAACAAAGTCACAGAGAATGGCTGCCTTTAGCTCCACAGAGCGATTTAGCATCTTTCAGCTCATTTTGTTTTTACGGCCCAAAACATTATTGTTTTGATTTTCTCTCATCACTCTCATAACATCCATGTCAGCAGCAGCAGGCAGCTGTTTTCAGTGAAAAGCTCTTAAAGTCCACTGTGAACTACCTGCTTAGCACCAAACAACAGACAGACAAAGTTAGCAAAAAGCTGCTGAACATAGTGGAGCACTGAGTAGCCAAAGGGACAGAAATATTACTCAGGAGTTGGGAGAAACCAAAACAATAAAAGGAGAATGACGTTTGAACTTGAATTCTTCAGGTAGTCACAGAAATAGCTACAAGTAAAGGCTAATGTTGCTCCATGCCGTCTAAATGTATAACTATGTTAAAATATGCAAACTATTCATGCTAATGCACACACACACACACCTACACAGCCCATCGCGAACATATTGCCCAACCCTAGTATTGTCTGCATCTGCAGAGACTGCCCTCTCTGCCTGTATTTTGTTATTTTCTCATATTTTGCTGTGTTTGGGACTTTTCTGGGCTCCATCTCTCTCCTCTGCTCTCTGCCTGTGAGAGCTGCAGAGAGAGATACACACACAAACACACACAGTTGGGGCAGTGTGAGTCACTTTGGCTGTATTCACTCAAAATCCGTTCTTGTGAAAAGGTGTGGCCATGTTTATTTGTGCTTTAGAACATAACCAGATAAAAACGGTTTATTTCACTGATTCATGGCTTTGTTCTTGCTAACGTCATTCCGTCTCAATTCACTCTCTACTGTATGTCTCTCTCTCTCACTTGTTGAGCTTTGAAGGACAGGCCAACTTTGAATGGTGCGTTTACAAATGTAAATGCTCAGGAGTTGGTTAGCTCGTTGCAGGGGCAGACTTCTTTGACTGGGGTGACCCAAGTTTTGTAAAATGAGCCATAAAGTAAAACCTGCAAAAGATTAAAAGTAGGTTACATATTTAAGAAAGCAATACACATTTAAAGATACTCGTCAAACACTGGATATATCTCACTGGACAGATAGCCAATCTTACTTGAGGGTGACACTTCGGGTGACTAATCAGAATTCAGGAGTGGCCAGTGCCCCCAGGCCCTCCCGATAGGAGTGATCCTACGTGGCAAGTAAGCAAAACAAACCACGTTCCTTCTTCTCATCACTATAATGTCTGTTGCGACTGTTTTCTTCAAATCTATCTCGTTCTCCTTCTGTGTTGTCTGCCTGCCCTTCTTTTGCCTGTAGCAGAATTTCAGAGCGACACAGACACAGTGTCCCCATATGTATATTAAAATCTGTCAGTCCCCTTGCCTGTGGTTCACAGCATGAGGGGAGACCGAAACTTATATACAGTAAAGCTTTATTTAACTTTATTAGAAAGTTTGTTCTGGTTCACTATGCTATTCAATCCTCCTACACACCTGTCTTAGTTACAGGTGTTCATTAAATCATGCATACGTTTAGGTTTTGAAATTGCTGCAGTTTGTCATATTGAGAAATTCACATTTATAACCCTGGAACACCTGGTGGCGAGTAATTAGGATGGGCATGCATTTCTATATAAATAAACATTAAGTAAATGTGTGTGGTGTGAAATATACCTCTGAAAAGGGATGTTCTTTGTATACAGACATATGGGCTTTGTCATGGAATTAAAAGACATCAGTTCTCCTCTGCTTTTCAGAAAGTAAAGATTTCCGTTACAAATCCATGCAGGAAGCATGACAGACATGACTAAACAATCTGTTCAGAGGTGAACTCACCGATCAATGCTGATGGCACAGAGATTGAGGATGCTGGCTGTACACATCATTACATCCAGAGTGACAAAGATGTCACAGTGGATCTTGCTAAAGCGCCACTCTCCAACTACCTAGAAGAGAAAAAAAAGACCTCAACAAATGGCAGCTTACAGCAACAGTCAACAGAACAAAACCGCTGTGCTTGCCGAGCAAAAGCAGCACCTCGGCAGAAATGATGTGTTTCACCGCTGCAACAAAAAGCAATCCTGACAGTCAAGTCTCCTTGAATATTTTTTCATATCATTTCCATACCGGTAACAGAAAGAGCAGGAATAAATATCATGAGCAACCATGGGAGGAAAGAGTGAATGAGGTTAAAATGAATAAGCATAAGACTACAGCTGAGTGTTTCATTCATGAGTGGGGTCTGTTGGAAAACAGCCGTGGGTTGTCTCACTGGAAGAGATAAAGTGCAGGTGAAAAACAGCTGGCATAATACATTTTACAGTACACACCAAGGTTTTCAACCTTTTTCAGGTGATGGAGCTCTTAGCTGACCCCCCCTACATATTGAATATTTTCTTGACTTCTCTTGTTTGTGCTAACCCATAGCGCCTGCATCGGCAGATGTTGTAGCATGACTAATGTTAAGTGAGTTAGCTGCACTCTCTGTCAAGGGTGTCAGAGTCCAGGGCTGGAATTTCAAGGCCACTTGGCCTTCAATTTTTTGAGGGTGTAAAGGCTAAATGCCAGGACAGCAAGGTCACCATATAAAACAGTACAGTAATTTCAAGTCCACATAAATAATGAATTTAACATAAGGGTTATGGATGATTTTATTTTTAGTCATTTTTTCCCCCTTATTAACGCCAAGTACATTAAATTAAGTTTCTAAAGAAACATGATCAGTATATTAGCAATGTCCTGGTTGCTTTTTTCACAATAATGAAAACACCACAAAATGTTAGTCTTGAATTTAGTCCCTACTCTCTTACACTTAAACTTTAACAAATTCACCATGAGCATTTCCACTTGTTTTCTTTGTGCCATTGTGGAACAAAGTCACTCCAACAAGAAACTGAGAACTATAACTGAGAAAATATGAACGGAAATCAAATTTGTTTTTATGTTTGTCAGTGCGACTAAAGAGTTGCTGGTTCAACTTAATGTCTTAAGCTTCTTCAATACTTTTTCTCAAGTACAAATGAATAAAAGTTTATTTGACTAGAAGTTTGTTTTACCTCAACTTCTTTTTGATTTTAGTCGGCTTAAAATTTTAAGGCACCCCAGACACAAACTTTTTAAAATTCATACAAATTGTTTTTATTTTTTACAGTGTTGACGACCCATGGTATACACAGTCTGTTACATTCATGTTATGAAAGAACACCTGACACGATGGAAATTGACAGATAATCTGATTTGATTATTCAATGACTTCATGACTCTTTGCATCATGTCCCTGACATCAGTAGAAATGAAACTTGATAGATTATTGCTGAACTACAGACACGCTCAGTGTGTGTGAGATAATCATTCTTTAACATGCAACCAGGTCTGCAGCCCCATGTGGCTTTCAATCAACAATGTGATCGAAACCTATTTGTATTCATACCTCTGCTGCTACATGGTCAAACCCTGTGATCAAACATCATCAGTGATGCTCTGACAGGTCTGATGCCGCCCACCCTGCCTGACACTACATCCTACCTGCTTCCTCCCACAGCTCGGAAAAGGGTAAAGAGAGATGTGTGTGTCTCTGTGGATGATTAATCTTTGTCCCCAGCCTGTGTCTTCATAACATTTAGCACCAGCTTAAAGAGCTGTTTGTTGTTGCTGGCGTCTATAACACTGGGGGTGACTGCAGAATGATCTGACAGCATAACGAGTGCCCTTTTCATTGTTGCAACCTCTCTTCTCTTTTTTTTTTTTTTTTTTTTTTTTTTTTTTTTTTTTTTTGCATTTTTCCAACCTTTTGCTCCTGACATTTGTCTCTACACCATCCTCTGCACCCACTCCGTCTCTTTCTCTCCTTTGCTATCATCAGTCAATTTCTTGTTCTTTTTTATATGACAATCTACAGGTTGCTCACCTCACCAGCTCCTCCACCAAAAAGCAGACCTTTTTATGTCCTCATCGGTGCTGTAGCCCATAACAAATTTAAGAGCCTCACAAGAGCTGAAAACTATTACAGGTCTTTATGGCTGAAACACAAGTCTATTCATGTCAGTGAGGGGAACACATAGTTGATATTAAATTGCTTTTTCATGGCATGTTTCATGTTTCATCACGTCTCAGAAAATGAAATATAGATGCAAAAAGAGGATAATTATTACGAAATATTGACTGTAAGAGACACACATTTTCTCAATTTGCTATTTCACCTATTTCACGCCCCAATGAGCACTTCACCTACTTAATTTATACTTATTCAATATGTGCATATGTGCATAGCGAGCCATGATTCAATAGCATTCTGATTTAATTTCTAAGGTGCAGAGGGAGATTGAAAATGCAGCTGGGGAACTGAAAAGAGCAGGTGCAATTTGAGACGTCTCTTACAGTCAAATCAGGGTGAAATGAAACTGAAGTACTTTGCACTTTCATCTGACATGTAGCTGTCTTTATGACATTCATAATTATAATAAAAATAATAATGAACAAATGTTATTATAATATAGGGCCATTCATAGCAGACATGCATGCATACAATCAAATTAAGTATAACAGATAAAGTAGACAACTCACAGAGCTGTTGAAAAGCACATACATTTGCACATTACATCAGCAGCATAAGACATAATGACAAATAACAAATACTGCTCATCATTTACCTCTGTATCACAATGCTGGATAGACTTACTTCCTGGCAAGAAGGAATAATCACATCATAATATTCATCTACAAATCTCAGACTAAGCAGCTTTTTTAATAGACAGAGCTGTAAACTGGACAGCTTGATTTAGTCTGTCATTTAACAAAGATCTAATGTATTAATCCATCCATCCATTTTCTATAACTGCTTATCATATTAGAGGGTTGTGGGAGGTTGGAGCCGATCCCAGGTGAGTGAGAGACGGGGTACACCCTGGACAGGTCGCCAGTTCATCACAGAGACAAACAACCACCCACTCACACTCACACCTACAGGCAATTTAGAGTCACCAATAAACCTGCATCTCTTTGGTTTGTGAGAGGGACACACAAAAAAGTGGTGCATAGTTATCACTGTTGTCTCATAAGAGTTCTGGGTTTGAACCTGCTGGCTGGGGCATTTTTTGATGTATTATGAGTCATTTAATTGCTTCTATTAATTCTGTTTTGTGTGATTATTTGTTGGTTGGCTTTATATGTGTTATTCTTGTATACAGGTTTTGTATTTATGAATGTTACCTCTTGCGTCTCTTTATATCTCTGTGAAACTCTGTAATCACTGTAATATTTGAAACACAGTGAATATTAAAGTTTGTAACAGTTTGTAAGAGTTTGTGACACTGGAGAAATCAGGAGGAATAAACTAGATTTTGAAAGTATCTAACTAAAAAATTTCCAGCCCGTCCCTTCAGGCCTCCCTCCGAAGCCACACCTCAAATCACATGAACACACACTGTCGAGCTGGCATGTTAGTACAAATTTTGCTGCTATTCTGCTATTCTTGTGCAGCTAGCTCGCTATAACTAGCAATATATCTGCCTAGCTTTGTGGAGGACTTTGGTCATACATACTGAGTGCACTGGCAGGCAAGTACAAACAGAGACAGACAGGTTATTTCATTCGGGCCGAATCAAATAATTGGGTGGTCTTATTACAGACCTGCAACAGCCACAGACACCAGATTTTGTTTTCTTTTTTTGTCAGTGCATTTGTTTTATTTATTTCTGTCTACATGTAAAGAGAATTTTTTTAAATAAATTTTTTGGCCACTCCAGCTTTAATGAGATTTCTTCATGTTTTTTAAATTGTATCATGTACTTGTCTTTGAAAAGCTGGTTTTGAAGGGTGGTGAAGTTTGGTGAAGTCTGAATGATGAATGAAATTCCACTATCCAAAATAGCCAGTGCATTTTTATTCACCTTGACTTTAAACAAACTCTGGACCTCAAGCCATGCGTAATGCTCCCTCCATATGCTCTCCAAATCAGTCACACTTGGCAGAAAGCGAAAAGTGTGGTAATTAATGCTAATTCAGCATTTAAATAATAAAGGGCAAGTTGAATGCCCTGTCCACACTCTGTGACTAAGCTCTCACTGTAGTTCATGCTGATACACTATCAACACGAGAAACTCAGACACGGTCTGTGACATAAAATTAAAAAACAAAATGTCGGCTCATAGATAAAGAAAAGAAAAGGACTGTGTGCAATGGAACTGCAGGTGTAATGGAATAAACAAAAACACAATGTTGTGTTTGTTTTCGTTATTTGAAGTACAAAATCAGACCTAGTGTCTGATGGAAGAAGCTTGTTCTGAAGAATGTTAAATGAATGAAAAAGAACCTTGAACCAAAAGCTATTGTACGCTGTGAGTCCCACTGGTTCTTCTTGAAGGGCTGCGGTTCTTCCCATTTGCCTCTGAAGAACCCTTTTTTAAAATAAAAGTTCATCAGGGGTTCTTTATAAGATTAAGGGTTCCATCAAGAACCATTTTCATCCAAAGGACCACCTTTGAAAAAAAAGGGGAAAAAAGAGTTCTTCAAGGAAACACTCTTTTCTCAAGGGTTTGTGCCATGATTTAAAAGGGATCTTGGCAGAACCCCCTGGGTGGGTTCTAGATAAAATGTAATATGAAAGGGTTCTTGTGTTCTAGGTAAAACCCTTAGAATATATGAACGTAGAACTCCCTGGATGGCTTCGTTTTAGCACCTCAAGAAAATGAAAATGTTCTGGACAGAAGCCCCAGAGAGGGTTCTGGGTGGAACCATTAAACCACAGAAGGGTTCTCTGTAGAATCTTTCATTGGGGGTCCTAAGGGAAGGAAACCTTTCACAGGTGTTCTAGGTAGAGCTCTCTGAAAAGGTTCCAAGTGGAACCTTTATAAACCCTTCCACCAGGAACCACAAGGGGTTCTCCTATGGGGACAATCCAAAGAACCCTTGATGGTTCTAGTTAGCACCTTTATTTCTAAGAGCGTACAACATATCTAAGGTCACCCTCACTTTCACAACACAAACACATCTCTACAGAGATCATTATAACCTGACATTTACCTCAGAATGATGTGAGCTTTGTTTACTTCTCTGTAGATAATCTGTAGGAAATATCACCATTCCCACCTACACATTCCCACTTCTTCAGTCTGACCTCTGAGGCTAAATCAGATGAACGTCCCTCCAAACACATGCTGGGTAATACGTTTTGACTTTGACAAGCAGCCTGTACTTTTAGCAATTATCAGCATATCAATCTGTGGAGGACTTCATCCAGTTTTTATTTGTGTACATAGATAAAATGTCTATAAAACTAATGAGAGGAGAGGGAGCTTAGCATCTTCTTTATGTAAGAAACTGCTGAAATGGACCTCCTCTCCATATTATTTTCACAGAATCTGTTGGGACAGGAAACCAAACACCGCACTCTGCACACTGCAGTCTGTGTGTTATCGTCCTACCACCCCTTCAAACATGTGCGGGAAAACATTATGAAACTGTAATCAATTCCTCACCTCAATGAAATAATCATCACAGCAGTCTTGGATCCAGCTTTGAATTCCTGTGGCTCACATAAATAATATTGTGACATAATTTGTAATTTAAATATGTCCTATCCATCAAATCAATAAATTAACAAAAATAGCAACCACCCTACACTGTACTGTAGGTCCATATTCATTGATCTTAAGTGTCCAGTTTCACCAACACCAGATTGCTAAAAGTTTAATGATGAATTGGGTCGAATGATAAATTCTAAAATTTTTAAGTCACATATTTTACTCCAAATGCTGTCTTTTTAAATTCATGAGACAATCTACAGATTTTACACATGAAGGACAGTTTACTTGTTACAAGGACTGTGTCATCTGCTCTGGCGGGAGCTCTCTAAAGACCGAGAAAATAACCTTGATGATGTCATAGTGATATCATTAGGGCTATGTTGGCTTGAACATGGAGGCTAAACTTTATAAAGAAACCCTGTGTTAAATGATGGGGGAAATGTATAGGATTCTGAATCCTGACCTATATGACTGAAAGTCAACATCTCTATGGGCACTTTTAACAGTAATTTGTTTGATTTAGTCTGGAGCAAAGGGAGAAAAATGTCACATTGTTGCATTTTAGTCCTGGTCCAGTTTGCGTTCACACTGACTTTATTTCAAACGAACCAAGTGGAGTAAAAATTAAGTTATAGACTGACAGGTAACTCGCTGACTTAAGAGTTTCCTCCATCATCACAATTCATGTGGGGAAATCAAAACTGTCCGAAACTGACAGTTTATGTAGCACATTAACGCTTCTGATGTGTATACTGTCCTCTGTGCAGTAATGATTCTGGGCTGATTACTGTGGGACTGCTGTCATTGACTCTTAATGGACTTCATGAGCTGAAATACACAGCAGTTTTTACAGCGTTTGATCACCTATTGATCAGGGCATGCGAACATGCTAACATTCATGTGTTTTAAGATATTTCTTAAATGATTTGCATAAATAGTCCAAAAATCCACAATAAAAAGTTGCTTCCTGAACACATTTTACACTCTGCTGAAGGATTTGTTAGTAGTTTAGCTTTTAAAATCATGCTAAAATCACATGCCTGCTATATCCTGTTGTTGCTTTATTTGCAGCTCCATCTCAGTCTGGCTGTTTGGTCCATTTGATTGACAGCTTTCACAGCAGCTCAACAAAAACCGTACTAACCAGGCAAACACACCAAGGTCTGTTTTGACCAAACCAGAACCCTGAGTCTCTCTTGCTACAATAAATAGAACGCTTGTGAGAACCCCAACTTTATGGAATTTCAATCTTACATTACTGGAGTATCATTTTAATCCATGATCCTGAAGTAGCGTTTAACAATTTTTGATGTTTGCGTTTGTCCCTATTGTGTAGAAGGGGCTGCGTGATAACAGCGGGCTTCTCTGAAGATAAACAGGGGATGCCAGCAGAAACAAGAGAGCAGCTGAGTGCTGAATAAGTCGTCTTGTAACCTGATGCTGTGTCTGCATGTCCCCATCAATATACAGTTACAGGAAACACAACTGTCAAATTCGTGTCCAAAAACATCCTGTGACTTATACTCGATGACAGCTTCAGGCTGGTTGTAGCACTCACCTCTCCAACTGTGTACTAACAGTTGGAGAGTGCTGAGTGCTCCCCATGTTGTCCATAAACAAAAGTTAGCAACACCTGCGCTTTTAAAACACTTGACACCATGAGAGACTCACTGCTCTGCTCTGCTACCAAAATTAATATTTTATAGATTTATGCTACATTTTGAAGCTTTGATACGTGGCTTATTACAATTCAAGTCCCAGTTTCCTGAAATACTTTGATGTCAATTCCCTCCCTGTGTACCCTGTTGCCCGCATCAACATGGAAAGAAATGAAATAATTCTGACAAAAACAACCACAGCATGCAGGCTGCATACTTTATAGATAAACAAACTTTTGGGGCCAGTGATCACAAGAAAGGTTTTTTTTTGTTTATTGCAACAGTATTGGGAGTAGTAATACTAATAGTAGTCCTGTGAGATTACTGTTCAAGTGACACATCCCCTATCACAACTGTGCTGTATGTCCAAACAAACATGCATGGAGGCAGGCAGAGACCATGACATCCTATAGATTTTTACACTGTAATCTGATCAGAGTGATAATCATCATGACTCACTGAGAGACACAGGAGGATTAGAGTCTGTGCTGTCTTAGATTGCCTTTCTCTACATCAGACAGCGTGACCTAAAGCCTGATGGTCAGAAATAACCCTGAGAAGATAGACAGAAGAAACAGACAGGGGATGTTTTTTTCTGAAAGATAGCCTGCATCCTGCTCGCTATTGATTGGTTAGGTTTGAGCTGATTTTATGCAGCATGGACCCGAGTCTCTGTTCCATTTTAGGTTGCTCTGGTTAGCAGGCATTTATGCGTCATAAGTGCTCTAAAAAAAACAAGTCTGCGTTATCATGCACAGCAATGAATACAAAATGATGCATCCCAGAATTAGGAAGAATTATTCATAAACATCTGACCTCTGACTGGATAGACTGCTCTGACATTTTGATGTTGTCACAGTGTTGCTATATTACATGCCTTTAACCACTGCAGGACTGATATTTACATTTTTAGCCTTCAACTTTGTTTCACCTTCAGCCTTTGACCTACTGCCAGTTTGCTTGGCTCAAACCCTTTTCACCAGTATTTTACAGGCACCAAATTTCATATAAATGTCCGTTGTATGGATAGTACAGGCTACTTAGAATTTTTTTTTTTTACCAGGTCTGCACACTTTCTTTTGTTTTCTAATGTTGTTCCAACTACACAAGACGAACACGCAAAGAAAAAGAGGTATACATATAGAGCGAGGAGGGCATGCCTGCTTCATAGGGCATGTCAGGTTACATATTTGTCTTTGAGGGGGCACAAAGAGTATACAGTTGTACATGTGTGTGGGTGTGTGTACATCTCTGCTATCTTACCTCTAAGTAGACAACCCAGGGCATCACCAGTGTGGCCACCAGAAGGTCAGCGACAGCCAGGCTGACGATCAGGTAGTTGGTGGTGGTCTGCAGAGCCTTCTCTCTGGACACAGCCATGCACACCAGCACGTTGCCGAAGACGATGACAAAGATGAGTAGAGTGAGCAGCATGGCATAGTAGTTGTAAGGGTGCTTGTGCTCTCGATCTGTCTCGTTGAAGCTCCATGATCCGTTCTCATAGAAACTGTCATTGTAGGCATACTGGGTAAAGACATCCATTAGCTGTGAGTGACGAAGGCCAAGTGATGGGCCCTGCAAAACATGCAGAGAGAAAACAGTGTTTTAAATGTGTTCATGTGAATGTTTGCAAACTGTTTATGAAGAAAACTCTAATGTGTTGGGATAATCTGTATTTCTGCAGCAATTGCTTTGCAGAGGCAACTTGTCAAACCCTGCCGCACACAGTAATGGATCCATCTTTATTTTAAATCATAGTGAAAGCTCCAAATGTGTATAAAATGATGTAGAAGGCATGGACTATATTTCCATCTGATTGAGCTATAGCCATAAAAACTCTAATGAATGTTGCATCAAGACTTTAAGAGGTTCATTTTAGGAACTGGCAGGAATTCAAATGCGTCCTGTGACTGCTGGTTAAGTGGCCTAAAACCACAAAAAAGCATTGAGTCTGCATTCACCACAACATATTGTATTAAAGTTTTGTATTTTTCCAAGCTCAATAAGTTTTTTCTATTCAAGAAGTTGTAACCCAACACAAGAAAACACCCTGTCAGAATATTTCTATGAAGGCAAACATGGTGATCCTCTAAAGAGATTTCAGGAAAATTAAAGTTTTTGCTGGAAGGTTAAAAATACCCAGTGGAGTTTTCTTGTAAACAAACAGTTAAGTTCACATAGTGTATCACATCAAAACGCACTGTGTGTATCCCCGAGGCCCCATGAACATGCTGAATGCTTTTCCTTCCTCATGAAAATTTGCAGAAAGAACTTACAAAATATTTTGAAACCCGCGTTGTTTACATCCAGGTTTAAATTGTGTGGCAGTTTTCCCCTTCACAGGTAGACTGCTACATTTCCTCTGATGATCAGTGGAGCAGTGTGGCTTGTATAAACTGCACAGGTCTTTTATGTGTGTCACTGTGCTTGTGAGTGTACACACATGCTGGTGTGCATGAGAAACAAAGAAAGTTGGGACATGCTCATCAAATTAATGCTCAATAGTGCTACTTGTGGTCCCAAAACTCGACGGGTATATTTGAGATAAGTGGTACTTCTTAGGGGCTGTACTGAGTTGTAAAAGCATTAATTACTGCTTCCAAATTTGAGTGCCAGATAATTTGTAAAAAACAAACATACAAAGAAACAAACAGCAATTTAGGGTGTTAAGATTGATAAGTGTCAGTACTGGTGAGGCAAATGAGTGGAGCTGTCTTCCCTTGACAGACAGATAACCATTAGAAACCCCCTAATTAGTGGTATTGTGCCAGAAAAGCAGAGCAGCACGGACTTGATGCGTCTTTTGTTTTATCAGTGATGAGCATAACTACACAATCATTATTTTCGTTCGTTTCAACTGACTGAAAACTGAAGCGAAGATTTTTAAAATGTCATTCAAACCAGCCCCTATACATCGTTATGTACCATCACTGCAATTAAATCCTTTAATGACGTGAAGGTCAGTCCAACTGTGTACCCACTGTACTTGTTGCCGTTATTGCAACACAAGGTTCTGATCACATGATGAAATCTAAAAAAATATATATTGAATTTCTGCTGCAAATAAGACTTTAGCTTAAAACATCAAATTGCACAAGATATATGTTCCTGGGTTATGAATATTTGAAATATGTTTACTTTAATATCTATGTATTTTGCATCACTTCTTCAATTCCAACGACACACTACAGCATACACGCACATGTGTGGTTCAGAGCATGACCACCCAATGAAAAGGTTGAGCACCCACAGGGAATGTGGCCAGTATGTATGTAAACAGTGCAGGATAAATACTAAGGTATGGTACTTATGTGTGTGGGTGAGTTTTGCTCAGGTATTGCTATTGGTTGCACTGTACACCTCTACACTCAAGCAATGAATTGTTATGTTGCAGCCAATGTGTATGTAAATACTGCTTCCTCAAGATTGTGTGCTGGTGTGGTGGTGTAGCTTGTCAGTTTGTAGCATAGCAAGTATTGTATTTTCTTGGGGTTTTTGTCTACGTCTGACAGACAACAGAAGCCGATTTCTTGGATGTAGATCCCATTTTCTAACAATCATTAAGTCGTCGCTCCCTTATTTCAAAATAAATTATGTAGTTAAAAAATCACATTTAATAAAAACTAATAATTCAAATATAAACAACAATTTTTTAAAGTTTAGTTCAAGCTATCTTTCCTGCTCCATGGTTCACTTAAAAAACCACTGGGAGCAGAGGGTATTTTAATGCTAAGAATTTGCATAAATTGAGCTGACCTACCATCTAATAATGAACCTGTAAACGGCATAAAGTAACATAATAAGTATAGACTCTACCCACCCAGCCTCCCCTATGCTGTAATGAGATCTGTGCCCTTGCCCTCATCACAGTAATCATTAAAGCAAGTGAAATAAAAGGGATTTTGTGACAGTCATCACTGGTAATATTCACTTAATTTGAGCACCCACATAAAACACCTGTGTTCTTCAGTGCTTATCAGATTTGACACTAGACCTCCATATCATCCTGCTCTATTTTTTGTCATTGTAATGCCATGAAAACAACTGCTGCAAACTTACTGAAGCTGTATGTTTCATCTTCTTGACACATCAACAGACACCTCTTATTTTACAAAACTCTCAGCAGTGCAGTTCCCTCATACCTGTCGAGATTAATGTGTATGTCATTCTCCACTTTCCCAGCTCCATTTTCACCCCCTCTTTCCCGCTCAGTCACACCTTAATTGGTTCTGCAGCCTTTCAGGCTGCTGCTCCTGCTGACTAGAATCTACTTCAAATCCTTGCCTACAGCTAAATCATTTTATCTCTGCACCTAATTAAATTTCCACAACCCAACAATTATTTTTTTTAACTCTTGTAATTGTCTCTGGAGATAATTTTTGTCTTTGTAATTTTATCTTGTTGTAGGTGTAAGGTTATGAGTGTTATCTGTCACTGCATCGGCTTGCCTTTAAGCAAGGCCATTACTGCAGAAATCTGGATAAAGTTAAAGAGTGATTGAACAATGTAGAGTTTTTGGCATGCATTCTGTGTCAAAAATGTGTCTACACTTGGAACAAAAGTTTTTGCACAGAAGATGAAGTGCTCTAATTTTGAGACACTTTCACAACATACAAACATTTTATGCCTGGGGTCTTTTCCATGACTACCTCCAGGAGATGCTGCGCTATTAGGCCAAAATTATACCTTCTGTATCCAAGTGTGCAAAGGTCTGTAAGGATCAGTGTGATGTAGATTTCATCATCAGGGTAGGCTCTGTGTGGCTCTGTGTGCACACCCACGTACCCCCAGTTCATTGTGACATTTCATTCATTGTGGCGTGCAGACTTGTCAGTGTATTTGACCACTACAGTCACAACAGACTCGACCCCAGAAAAAAGTATAAACAAAACAATAATAGGCATGGTGTCTGCAGCTGTCCATGTACACATCTGTTTGGGAGTATAATAAAGTCATTAGGCTTACAATCAAGACTCTAACTTTGCATGATGTTTGACCCAACACTTGTTTACTTTCAAAACACAAATTACCCTAAAACTTGAATGTTAAAGTTTCCTCCCAAGTTCACCCTCTTTTCAAGTCTTTCTCAAACCAGCACTCACTTCCCTAAAGTGACATTCAGACTGTTTTTGGCTGCTATAACTGTTTCCTCTCTCCATACAGACCATGAAGGAATTGCTTTCTAATGTGATTCCAGCATAACAGATGTGGGGCCAAATCTACAGTCTGTGAATTCCTCAGTTCAGCTAAGCTAAAATGAGGAGGGATGGGAATTGATAAGATTTTATTGATCCCAATTCCATTATTGATTCTGCTTATCTGTCTGATTCTGATTCTTGAACGATTCCCTTATTGATTTCTGATCAATGTTCTGTGTGGAAAAAAAGGAACTTATACAGGTTTTCAGGGTCAATACAACATTTTTTTTCTATCCCTGAAGTCTGAACACACTATAGAAACAGAGTGGAAAATAGTCTCTCTGTTACTCCTTCTCTGTCTTCTTGAAGGTTTTCAGCAGTGCAGATGCATGAAAAAGATGCCGGCATTGATAAAAGGGATTGATACACTCTGAGGCATACGATTCCAATGCAGTGAACAAATTTGAACTGGTTCTCTCATCCTTAAATTTGAGGCATCAGCAGACTGAGCGTATGTCTTGTAGTGCAACAGTTTCTGCATGTTACACTGCCTCAGCTCAGCAACAAACTACAGCAAACAGGAAACAGGAAAACAGGGAAGTTTTACCTTTGGATGATATTCTCTCCATTTAGTTAAATGAGATTGATGATTCTACATACTGGCTTTAGCTGAACTGGGTGTGTGATTATGTAATAAGATAGACACAAAGTATCCCTTAAGTCCTGGTGTTGCTATGGTTTCTCTCTTTAAAACATGATTTCCTTTGTTTTATATCCCTATATATAGCAATTACAGTACCAACGGTAATATGGGACATACACCCAGGTTATCTTTAGCAAACCTGACATGTGAAGCCACGTTTTGTTCTTCAGCCGGTTTTCTTCATCGTACCCTTAATGAGCAACATATATTATTCTGATTTTTTTTATATTGTAGATGTCTGAGAATACCTTGCCTTTAAGACTTCTCTCATCTCCTTGAGTTTAATAATGAGCTTTTGAACTGAGTGTTAGTAATGCTGATGTTTTTCTCTTTCATTTGCTACATTTCTCTGCTGAAGGAGGTGTGAAGGTTAATTTCTTTAGAGATGTTTTTGTGCCCTTTCCAGCTTTATATGAAGTGTTCTTATTTGTCAGTCCTTGACGATCTCTTTTGACTTTTAAGGACCTCAAGGATTTTCAGGACACATTTCACATGCAAAGGACAGACTCTCTAACCAATTTGTACATTTTTTAATGGGGTCGAGTGTGTCTAACCTACAGTACGTCTGAATGTCACTGCACTGATGAGATTACCTTTCATAAAGGTTTTGCACACGTATGTCTAGTCTTGACTGTGAATGTTAAAACCTGAAAACGTAACCACACTTTAGAGCCAACTAAAGATGAATACAGGTAATATCAAGGTGTGTAAGCTAAGTGGCTACATAACAAAAGAGCGGAAATTATGGGGGGACAGAGGGACAAGCAGAAATGGAATAACAACAGAACAAAAAAAACTAAAAACCCACAGCAATAAAGATAATTCAAACAATAAATGGACATGTTTACAATAAAAATGGTGTGCTAGTGGTAATAAAAAGCTTTTTTTAAAAGGTGTGTTTAAAGCCTCAGGTCCTCAGTCAGGGAATAAATATCTCTGAAGAATATTTTGTTGAATTAATCACTGAGGTATTTTTTATGCTTTTTGAAATGCACTTATTTTCAGCTTTATGTTCTTGTAAAGCTACTGAGATTAAACCATTGACAATGAGTACATAAATGAATCAGAAAAATATGATTAAAAGGCAAATTTATACTGAAACTTCTTCTCGACGGAGACTCGGTTAGATCAGCTCACATCATAGTCATTGTAATCATAAAACAATACCTATAAAAACTGTGCCATTGCCACCTACTGTCCTTTCTTGGTATTGCTGATTGAACATACAATAACCTATACATAGTTTTCAGTCATGTGACATGCGCGGTGACCTGAAAGCCAAAACAATGGGCCAACATGGCGACTCACACCGGACTCTCCGTAGAGATGCAGCACAAGCCGGTACAATTCCCTTTTGCTGCAAGCCACAAATATTTGGATAACCTCTCAACTAAATAAAAACAAAGATATGAAAACAAGCTACAAGTTTTGGGCACTTATGATCCATATACAGCACCCACCACACAAAAACTATCTGGCATTTTGGCCAAACAACAGAGACCAGTCAGTTTGTAAGCTGGCAGGCAGCAGAAGTTTGCACTGTTTTGCCCTCCAAGGGTGTGTTTCCATATGGATGTGACGTCATGTGAAAACTAATATTGAACTGATAAGGAACACTGCTATTTTATTATTACTGTTAATATAATTATCTAAAATGTTTGAACATGCCATTACGACCCTTATCTTTTATCCACTATGAAGTAGTAATAAAGGTTTCCTCTTGATACATTAATACAAAAATACTTCTGGCAGCACTTTTGGTGTCCCCTTCAGGGACGGCTCTTGAGATGTTTCTGTTAATTGTCCCCAGCACCTGTGAAATTAAATATCTGCCCTTTATGTACACAACTAAATGTATTTTATCTTTGTGCAGAGAGATTATGTCCATATTGTGTTTGCATTCAGTATGTTTATATGAACAAAATAGATAGCACTACAGCACCAAAGACTGATCACCTACTGTAGCATTTATGAGCCCTGTAGACAGTTAAATTAATAAGGAAAGTTACCATAGGAGGGCAGAGGAAAGCCTCAGTGCATGCACAAGAAGGAGAAGAAAGAGAGTGAGTACGGGAGTGACTGAGGGAAGAGTGTTCCTGTGAGGATGTGTAAGCATTGCTCTGGGGCACCAGTCTGTGTGTGTACCCTGCAGATGCCCTGTGCTGTCTAATCTTATTTATTTGCCCGCTCTACTTCCTCACTTACAGTACTTGAGACTGTTCTCACTGCTGGCCTGATAGCTGGTGTTTGCTTATAAACATAAACCTCTCTCTCTCTCTCTCTCTCTCTCTCTCTCTCTCTCTCTCTCTCTCTCTCTCTCTCTCTCTCTCTCTCTCTCTCTCTCTCTCTTCTTCACTATCTTCAGTTCTCTAAATGACGTCCTCTGTACCTGATTATAGTAATAATAATAACCTTGTCTTTCTGCACTGGTAAGTAAGAGTTCAGGGTCAATGACCAAAAACAGATTCAGAGTGGATACCTGCCGAATGCTGAAACATGAACCAGTGTCCCCTATTGAAATGCAGTGTTGCTACAGCAATCTTATAATCCCTGCAGTGTTTTTGGAGGACTGTCCTAGTCTTGCATAGCCAGACCCCTCCACATCTCCCTGTCTCAACAGCGCTGTGTCAGAGAAAGGTCTGACTGTGGTTTGTTTGTGTTTCTTTAAAGGAGCGATATGTAACACCTTAACAAAAATGAGTCCTGCAGTCCAAATAGTGACGTGGAGCCATAGGCTGTAAATTAAATAGGATGAAGACCTATTTAATATACAGTCTAGCAAGTTGTTTCCCCTCACCCCCTCCTCCTCAAACTCGAGCATAGCCAGTTTGCCTGAAGGCTGCGAGGACACTGAACAGGAGTGCAAGATGAACGCAACATTATACTGTGACACCAGCAAGTGATGACAAGTCCTACACTGTAAATTGATCAGCTGTTCTTTTCTTAACTGACTTAAAGCAAAGCCTGTTCAGTTCAGTGACTGCCTGTGATACTCAATTAACACATTTCTCAATTTAACCATTATAAACATCTACTTAGGCCAGTTAAACAATAGCAATATGTATCAGTGATAAACACATCATCAATAGCAATAACAAAGTAGTTTGATAAAATGTTTGATGGTTTCATTTGAATGCATTAAATGCAAACCACCATGAAAGCACAAAATGAACACACCGCGGCTCATAAACAGCCTGTTATATCCCAAGGTGAGATTGACACGTGAACAGCCAGTCGTTTAGCAGCTGTTGTTCATTTGCCACATCAACACGTGAGTTACACGTGAGACAACAGCATGCAAAATGAGTGCAGATTAAAAAGGACATGCTGTCTCACTAGTATGACAGGTTGTTGTTTTTTTTTTGGATTTTTTAAGTCAGATAACAACTATGAGAGAAAGAGGGCTCGGACATTTGGACAGAGGTCGGAGTAGAACTGTTGCTTGTTTGCATCAAAAGGACTGAGCTGAGGTGGAGGAGCTTAACAGAGTTGTGCGTAAACTGCAGGAATACATTACCGACCAAGACAGATAATACAACAAATTTATGTCATCACCTCAACCCCTTTCACCTTTACACAACGCAACACAACATGTCAGCAGTCACAACCTACACGACTGATTATATTACATATTATTGACATCTACCAATATGAAATGCCACTGTCATGATAGACTTATCAGCTATATCGCCCAGGCCTGCATCTACTCCCTCTAATAGATGATGATTTCTTAAAATTCATCAACAGACACTAACTCATTTGGCAAACATTCTGTAATAATTTTAATTCTAATAAATGTGAAACGGGCAAACAAAAACAGATTTTCTGCACCAGAATGGAAATTTCAAAGGAGAACATGTGTGTTGTCGTTAGAGAAGCCTGTATTTCAACTGAGCATGTGTCCTTAATCTCTGATTACATATCATAGTCATTTTTTGACCATGATATATCATTACATGTCATATTTTATTGCATATTTCTCCTTTAAACAAATTACAACTGTCGTGGCCCAGTATGCAGCAACGGTGCCCCTGCAAAGTAGTGGGAAACCTGTTTTGGTGGAACATTTGCTCGTGGGGAGGTCACCCCTGGGACCAAAATAAATGGCTAAATCCCCACAAAAGAAAAGGTAACAGCTGCTAGCTTGTTTTTGTACTGTTACTGACCAGGTTAGGTTAATTTGCCATGTTCAGCATGTAGGTTGCTAGCTTGGAGGTTGTTGTTACTTCCTGTAGTGATGGTGACTTTGAAAACAGTAACGCACAGACAGTGGTAAGGGTAAGAGAATACCACCTGAAATAGGCTTATACCCACAGTCTTTATCTATAGTGAGTCAGTGCAGTACTGTCCATGTACTGGCTGTCTACTACCTTGATCTTCTACTATGGTGTTAAAAGGCAATCATACTTACATGAGTTGCTAAAAACATAAGCAAAAACGTCACATTTTTCTGGTGTTTTTTAGACACCCATAAAAGTTTTCAATATTATTCTCAACTTTTCAGTGCAAGGCACATCAATGTCACCCTAGGCAACCCATCATATCAAGCAAGGTGTCTAAACAATGACAGGAATGGCAGCATAACAACAAATACAGATGAGAGGCTGATACTACCGCTATTTAATTACAGCAAGCGCTCAATATCTGCTTTCTGTTAATCATATTTAATTGACCGGTTGCATACGCAGCCCCGCTCCCCAAGTGCCCCTGCTGTTTTGCAGCATGTTTTGCCAAGGTGTTTTGAAAGTGGCTGCATGTGAAGTCATGCAGCCCCATAGGTATTACTGGACAGTTCAAAGTAATCTTAACTTTACTTTTATATTGTGGCTACACAACTTTGAGCATTTTTAAGTTTTGTGTGTATTTAGGGTGTATTGTACGTCAGATCTCTCCCACATTTGCACAGGCACTTATCATCCGGTGGGAGCTACTAACCCCTCATGGCCTTCCCATCCACCAACACTTTAAGTTGTAATAGTTAAGAGCACCTGGCCAAGCTTGAGGCTCTGCTCTGAATGACTGAACACCGGTCTCTGTGGGTAAGCGTTTTTTTTCCCCTTGTGACCTAGAACCCCATGAATAATTTGTTTTCTTTCAATATTTAATATTTGATTCAAGCATCCACCCGCTGCCCTGGGTGGTGCACTTTATTCTTTACAGTGCTTATGCAAATTTACATGAATGATTTGGCCTGACCCAATTGATTGCCAAGCCAGCCTGTGTTTGTGAATATTCCCGGAGCGCTGTTGATTTTATTCTTGTGACTGATAAAGCAAATGAATCACATGGTGCAGCGAATATTCAGCAATCATATTCTCTCTCAACAGTGGACAAGAACATTCTTTCAGGGCAACAGCTGTGTTCATTCCCTTTCATCAGAACCATTCCCTAGAAATGGTCAGATCTCCCTAGGAAAAGATAGAAAAGCTATTCCAAACAACCACATAATGGCAATGGCATCAAGGATATAGCAAAAGATCCAAACAAAATTTCCTGAGCCTGGTTTGGGAAATCTTGTTCAACTTGTCTCCTATACTGTATATTTAAAAGGGAAATTATGTGTGATTTAGATATAATAGACTTACAAATATCCTTTTTACACATTAGGTACGATTGCTTTATACCACGCCTGAGTGGGATTTCCCCCACCTGCACTCATCCCAACAGTCAGCTTTCAGATTGCTAATATTGTTCTGTACCTGAGTACGCTTGCATCATCACCTGCAGAACATTTGTTTATGTTGTTGCTATGGTGTAGAAAAGCCTACAAATCACAAGATTTGAATAGCAGTCCGCAATGTTAGTTTTCACACATGAAGTGAACCATACCTGACTACAGATGAACTGTACTCAAGAACACCTTTTCAAGTGGATCCAGGCACAGTTCAGTGATCCGTGTCTGGTTACTGTACATGGTGATCACGTGATTCAAATAAACTAGTTTGTATTTGGGATGTTTTACTTTGGGATCATTCAGTGCTTAGTTCTCCTTTGATCATCACGATAGAGAATTT
>JAJHUR010121533.1:6779-20340 GCA_027495735.1 Lutjanus campechanus | reverse complement strand
GATAAAAAAAAAAAAAAAAAGCAAAAAAAAAAAAAAGCTTAGTCTATTAAATTTTATCAGAGTGTACTTATGTGTATACTTCACATGTTAATGATTCATTAAATTGAAGTTTGCTATTTGGAAACAGATAATTTCGTACCAAATATATTTTAATTGTAATTAAATTGTAAAAAAAAAAAAAAGCTTTAAGTGTATTTAGTATACTGTGTACGTGCTAAAGTGGAACAATTTCAAGCTAGCATATAAATAATGTATTAGAAAGGACTTGTGGTGCATTCATATGGGGTTTACCGTTTTTACAAGATGGGCCCGTTTGAAAAACCCCCTCATATCATGTTCACAACATTCGTAACTCGAAGTTTTCTCTCAGCTCTGAGTTCATGACGTCCGTGTCGTAATTATGAGTTCATCAGCTCCACTTGAACGCAGCGTAAGTCCTGCTCCTTTATACTCTGTGCTCCAATGACAAGCCTGATACCTTGTCGACTTTTTCCTCTCCTCTTTCTGCTTCTGTCTATGTTGAGAAGAAAACCAAATTTTGACTATGGTTAAAAGACATTGCTGTAACAGTGTCATATATTCACATCTGTAGTCAGCTAATAGTAGCAAAATGGTAGCTAACTAGCTTGCTAATATATAGCAATCATTAGCTAGCAACTTAGCTAGCATTTTGTTAACATAAGCTTGCTATTTAGAATATTAGCTAACTTAAGATGTGACCCTAGGAAAAGGTTTTAAAACTGAGTGGGTATAAGACTGAACATACATAATTAGAAAGACTTTGCACTCAGAAGTCGCACAAGTGACATCATGTCTTTCTCCCTCCAAAAGGTAATGTTAGCCACTGAAACTAGCTCCAAACTAGCTGTGTGTAGTCATATGAGCAGTGGGCCTTACTCCCCCCCTTAAACTAAACTAAACTAAACTAAACTAAACTAAACTAAACTACGTTGTCCTATACCAAACTGCAACTGTAAACTGTAAGACTGCTGTCTTAAGTACGTTTAAATTGACAAACATCATGTGGATTTCACAGCTCGATTCAAACAGGAATAAAAAGGACTGCTGTTCATATTTTTTCCTAAGGTCCCTATGGTGCACACCAGAGGGGGCATGACTTTGCCCCTCTATTGGATCACAGAACAAAAAGGAAGGGTCGATTTAGTACACTTTTTACAAATACCCTTATACTCTTACACTTCCTGCAAGTACACTCAAATACAACTTTAAATATTGCAGAATGTGTTTATTTATTTGTAGTACATTAAAGTTTAACTTAATGACACCTAAATAAGAAAAAAAAAATACAAGTCTACTTGCAATAACTTTTTCATCCTTAAAATTTATGTCTAATTGATTTTTTATCTGGGAACACACAAACACAGAGGACATGTTTCCTCTGTCTCTGTGTCCACATGCCTTTATGGCCGGTGCACTGACCAGCAGTGATTAGGGCCGTTAGCGAGGCGGATAAATGCTGTTTCAGCACGAGACATCATCTTGGCCAAGCGGTGACGCGTGAGCACCCAAGCAACAGATGCCCCCACCCCCAACGCTTCCTACACCCAGCCATCTGTTGGGGTCTGTTCAATAAATCGTTGGATAAGTGCCTGTTTTTACGCCATGTTGCCGATCAGCCACGTGATTTCGAGGACTCAGAAACATATCTCACCCTCAGAAACACTCAGAGACACGCAGAGAAACACACGGTGCAGTTGGCAACAGTTCAGTCTCAAGCACAGCTGTGCGCAGTCGCGCGCACAATGGGATCAATGCGGGGGCACGTGCGACTCGCGAGACCCCGGCTGTCAATGACGAGTGATGACAAAAGACCCCCACTGAGCCGCGGGCCGCCACGCACGACCACTGAGGCCGTTTATTATGCCGAGGCATTTGTTGTCAAAACTGGGGAAAATGCTCAATATTGAGAAACGATTAGTGTGTAAACAATAAAGACCATATAGAAACGATTCAAGACCTTCACGGGCTGTGTTAGAAAGTCAAGTCTTATGGTCTTTGTCAGTGCTAATGAACTTTTATTATTCAAAAAAACACTCAGTAACAAAGTAAATAAACTGTAACTTAATACAAAAGTTATTACAAATATACTTGTACTTTTGGCATTAAAAAGTGTACTTTTAAAAAAAGTTCCAACTTCAATGTACTAAAAATAAATATACTAATTCTGCAGAATGTTGTATTTCAGTGAAGAAGTGTACTTTAGTGTCAGTGTATTATAATTGTATATTAGTGTCCTTTTAAAAAGTATACTACATTGCAAATACTTAAAGTGGTAAATTAGTTTACTTGTGAAAAGTGTAATTATTTCCAAGCCCTTTGTTTTACACTAGAAGTACGTTTTATTAAAGTGTACTTTAATTTAACTGAATTAGAAGTGTATTTATAAGTTTATTTAAGTAGGGTAGGCTTTAAGTAACCTATACTTTAAGTATGCTAAATAGCCATACTTGAGGTTGTTCAAGTATATAAAAGTAGCCTATACTTAATACACTTAAAATTGTGCTTAAAAAAATTACAACTTAATTTAATGTAAATGTAATTACAACCAAAATATACTTAGTACAAAGTTGTTCCAGAATAGCAAACTTCAAGTTGATCAACACACTTATGCCAAAATTTAATATTGACCTACTTAAACTTATTTTTCCACAATTAATATATAATTGATATTAGCTTTATAAATAGTCTTATATTATTCAGCCTTGTTTTTAAGAATACTATAAGTACCTGTTTGTCCATTATTGCACCAATCAATTCAATAATCAGATAGCCCTTGGGGGGCAGAATATGACGCTAAAATGGAAGAAAACAATCGAATGACTGGCTGAACAACGCACACACCTGCTCTCTGCACACTAAGCTGTCAAAATCACTTAAATACGCGCACATGGAAGAGCGTCTCTTTACACAGCGCACACCATGCAGGCCTACACTGTGTTTAATTAAGTGGAAAATTCCTAATCCAACCGACTAATGAAGAGATAGACAATCGATTAAGATAGTTAACACATGATGGCATTGAAACAGAACAGTGGAATTCTTTGGTTGGTCCCACATTTACAAGTGTGAAGATAAAGAAAATGAAGTCGAATTTAGGAGGAACAGAAGTTATTATGCAGTAACTTCTGCCAGATCTGACCGCAACATGATCCCAGATCGGAAAAGGCGTTGAACTGAAATCTGTGACCGTTAGATTCTGTATAGAGACATATAGAGGGTCAGAAAAATGTGTATGAGTTTGAGAAACACAGGTACTGTGAATACAGAAATACTGGCTCTCATTTCTGCTATTAGCAGTGGTGGAAAAAGTAATTAAATCTCGTACTAAAAGTGAGTGTGTAAAAGTATTAATACCACATTACAAAAAATACTCTATTACAAGTAAAAGTCCTGCACCCAAAGTCGCGCTTAAGTAAAAGTTCAAACGTATTATCATTACTTAAAATCTAAGCAAATGAACTGCAGAATGACCTATTTCAATTTTATATTACTTGTTTATCATTAGTGGTGTATAAAGATGGAGCTAATTTCAGGTACCTCCGTTGAATAGATTCATTTATAATATAACTGTACATCATGGTTAATTAGTTAATTTATATTTTGTATTATACTTTGAATCTGCAAATACTTTTCACATAAATGTAGTGGAGTAAAAAGTACAATATTGGTTTACAAACTTCCATAATTCCATAGTATCACATAATGGAAATACTCAAGTAATGTATCTCAAAGGTGTACTTAAGTATAGTACTTGAGTAAATGTACTTAATTACTTTACATCAGCGTTAGCCATTAAATTTCATGAATTATGCAGTTGTCAGTAGTTTGCTGGCAGATTATGAGGCTGAAATTCAGCTAGGCAAACTGAATTTTGTGCAACTTGGTTAAATAATCTGTGGCTGACGAAAACTTGCAGGCTTTAGATATGAGCATCTGTAATTAAAACCCAGTTGTAGTATCAGATATGCTCCTTACATGTGTCCTTATGGGTTTTGCGCATTTCTGACCCGACCACCACCCTCTCCTCTCAGAGTCGCAGGACCTCCCGATTTACTAATAAAACACTGCCTGCACGTGCACTCGGGCGCGCGGACTCATTTACCATGGGTGGTGAAACTTCTGGCCACGAGCCCGCCACGCGCGTTTGGATGAGTTGATGGTGGGTGGGGCGGCTGAGGGAGGGGCTAACCCGGGCTTTACCCAGCTAAAGGCAAAAAAGACAGCCCTGTCGTGCCATTTGAGGATGAAAGTTCCAGGCGCGCTGATGGCTATCTGAAGGATCACAGGAGTCTGGGACACTGGTGGATGCACGAAGACAGAAACGCAGAAGCGGCTCTGGATTTATCACTCAGTTGCTGAACTTAAGTTAATTAGCCACGTTTTTTTCTGTTATTTTGCGCAGAACGAGCAGTGAATCCAAACAGGTGAGTTAAGCTTCCAAATTGGTTCATTATTAGTCCAGTAAAAAGAAAAAAGAAAAATCCCCAAAAGATCTCATTTTTGGATACTAGAGCTCATACACTTATTGGTGCACGTGTTTTAAATTCAAAGGGACAGAAAATCTCCTGAAAGTACATTTATAGAATTTATTGTAGATCTCAATAAACTGAAACAAAAATATAATATTTGCAGTGCTCTTGAATTTGCTGTAGGTTCAGTGGTATATAATCCAGACACAGCAGCGTGTCTAAAGTTCTGTATTCATAAACTGCAGTCATCTGCCCCATTTTTTTACGCATTAGTGCACAATAATTAACTGGGACAGTTTTCCAAAACAATAGCAAAATATGTTTGAGGTATGCATTTCACTTAAAAAAACCAACATACATTTCTTTAGTGTCTTATACCGGTTGGACTATTTATTATTATTATCATTTATTGTGCAAGATGATGTTCAATTTGAATTTTTTTAAAAACGAGAAAACCAGTCGCCTGAAACGTTATAAACTGAATGTGGGCAGCTTGTCCACATGTGTGTTGAATTGCATGTTGCCTATTTAATCTTTGAGCTTTATATGCTGAGTAAATCCCGTCCTGTCCCAGATTGACAGCGTCTCTGTAGACTACAGCATAACAGCAGGAGACCATTCAGCCACCACATTTAAAATAAACAGCCCCATCTATTCCTTAAAATCAGAATGTCCCAATAAGGGATATTTTAGATAGTTATAGGGTTTCTTTCTCATAGCTTTAGTGTGTTGTTAGACATGAACCACCAGCTCTTGAAGAGCAGTGAGAGCTGTCCACGCTGCAGTGCTGAAATGAGTGTGCTTGTTCTGTATTTCATGGGACAGGAGCTCTCTGTCACTATTTATCAGGCTCTGTTTCTACTTCCTTTCCCCAATCAATCACAATACGAAATTGTATCATTATTAGGGAGTAGAATCATGCATTTACATGTATGGATATGAAACATCAGAGGTTGTATCTGTTGATTGACAATTTTTTTTGTGCTGTGTTTTTTCAGATCAAAATGATGACCAAACCTTTTGGAAAGAGCGGCAATATGAGTGAGCTTGTGAGCTCACTCGGCTGGCTGGAGGAGGAGGAGGATGCCAGCTCTCAGGATGGAGAGGAGAGCCCAGAGATGAGGGGCCGCCATGGCCTGACTGTAGGGGGCCGAATCCGCTCCTGCACAGAACTGGGCAGCGAGGATATGGAGGAAGAAGAGGAGGAGGAGGAGGATGAGGAGATTGGACCAAATGGAGAAAATGCTCCGAAAAGGAGAGGCCCTAAGAAGAAGAAGATGACCAAAGCTAGACAGGAGAGGTTTCGTGCCCGGCGAGTCAAAGCCAACGCCAGGGAACGTTCACGTATGCACGGGCTGAACGACGCCCTGGATAATCTGCGCCGAGTAATGCCCTGCTACTCCAAAACACAGAAGCTATCAAAAATTGAGACTCTACGGCTGGCCCGCAACTACATCTGGGCTCTGTCCGAGGTGCTGGAAAGCGGCCAGTCCCCAGAGAGCCACGGCTTCATGGAGATGCTGTGTAAAGGTCTGTCTCAGCCTACCAGTAACCTTGTGGCCGGATGCTTGCAACTTGGACCTGGCCCGATGATGCTCAACAAACTGGAAGACAAGTGTGGAGGCCCTGGGATCGGTGGCGTGGGGGGTCAGGCTGGCCATCCCCTCAGCTACCCTTCTCCAGGCCTTCCCAGCCCTCCCTACGGCTCCCTGGAGGCTTCTCACCTCCTCCATATGAAAGGATTCAAGGGGCCGGTTTACGACAACCCCTCCCCTAACGAGTGCAGCAGCGGCACCCCTCCGTACGATGGGCCCCTGACTCCCCCTCTGAGCATCAGTGGCAACTTTGCCCTGAAGCAAGAGCCCTCACCCCACGAGTCAGAGAGGAACTACACACCCCACCCTGGCCACCATGCCCACTACCTCTCGTCCCACCATTACCCCACTTCCACGACTGGCGGCCTACCAGGGGCGCCTCAGGGCCACCCACTTTTTCAGGCTTCACGCTATGAGCTGCCCCTGGACGTGGCCTTTGACTCCTTCACCCCCTCTCACCTGATCACCTCTCAGATGGGCACCCTCTGAGCAGTAGAGAGGACAAGTCATTGACTCTACTGTGAAACTGGCCCGGATGAATAAACTGCTGTAAAAACGATGGCTGTGGTTCTGACTGTATAGAGAAAATGGTTTGGATTTAAGTTGTCTAGAACTCTGGGAGAGCTGAACGCTCAGAGAGACTCAACACCTCAACTCAATCTACCTGATACAAACACGCACCCATAACTTTTAATATTTTATTTATTCTCTTTTTTGTTATGATTATATGTCAGTATTTGGATTATATTTTTTGTTTCAGAAGAAGCTGCCCCCTCAGTTGTTATAGAATGACTTAAGATTAGTCTACCAAATCGATTACACAGAAAAGATTTCTGTGGGATTGAACGAAACATGAGAAAGTTTGTTAGATTTGAAAGAAATTGATCAAAAAGTCATCCAACCTAAAGCTAAATTGTGCACTGAGGCCTACAACCAATGCCCCCCCTCACCATAAGAAAAAAGCAATGCATTTATTTATATTTGTATTTAATATTTATTTTGATAACGTCTTTGTCCTTTTTATATTTTTCTCAGCACACTTTTTGTTTCACTGTCTTCTTGGTTTGTTGTCAGTCACTGGCAGCTGTACTGTATTTAAATTATTTATTTGAGGTCTTTCAGGTACTTGTTCGTTTTGGTGTCACGATTTTTTGTCATACTGTATTGTTTGTAAATATTTTGCTGTTTCGCACTTAATTGAATAAATATTCTTATATTATATGCTATTTCCATAGTAACAATGTTTGCCATATGTTTTCTTCTGAAATATTGCCATTGTGTATTTTAGAGGTGTAACGATTAATCGATTATGAATCGATTATTAAATTAATTGCCAACTATTTTGATAATTGATTAATTGGTTTGAGTGATTTTTTTTTTTTTTAAAAGAAAAAATATTTTGATACTATGAATATTTTCTGGTTTGTTTACACCTTTTTGACAGTAAACTGAATATCTTTGGGTTGTGGGAAAATCAAGACATTTGAGGACATCATCTTGAGCATTTTTTTTTTTTTTTTACCATTTTCTGACATATGGACCAAACTAATCAATTAATCAAGAAAATAATCGACAAATTAATCAACAATTAAAATAATTAAAATCATTAGTTTAGCACTAGTGTACTTAACTTTCAGTTCAACAGAAAGTTAATGTCTCCCAATATACCTGATGATACCTATATGCAGCTCCAGTACTTCTATTCATGTGGACACTAGTTAAATATTGATAATACAGTGAATTTTCCATTAAAATAGACTTGTTTTTGCCAGTCATGTGTTAAGTATGGTAGTGGGTTGACTGGAATACTGACATCGTACTTAAGGCATCCCAATTTGAAGGAGTAATTTTGATTATTTTCTGTAATTTCACCACAAAATCCAAATTAAGTAAATTCAATTTCAGTTACTTTAATTATTTTTAACAGAGGAATCAGTGGCAGCTTACGGATCAAACTAACACTATGAAAGTTCCCTTTGAGCAGGTTCAGTTTCAGGTGTTTTAATGGATTAGTATGGTATGTTGTGCAGGTTTCTAACAAGTAGTGTAAGAACATTTGTCAGTGCTTAGATTTGGTAGGCCTGTTATATGAAAGAACTCCATTACACAAATCTCAGACCAAAGGAAATCAATGTTAACTGGCTTTATTTAATTTCACAATAAACAGCAGGGGCACATTTATATAAAAACAAATGAAAGTGTGCAAGAACTTGCTGGAATAAAAGAGTACTTTGTGGTCTAACAATAGAGGTCTGCTGCAGGATATGTGTGAGAAAGTGTGTATTTTTTTATGTCATTCAGAGGCTTGCTCCGGGGTGTCTACGGTCAGGCAGGAGGCTGTTGTGAGCCATGGGAAAACAGCTCTGGGGAACAGGTGAATGTGTCGCAGCGGCCTTTCTGAGTCTGCCGTTCGCTCCCACATGTCCCATTTTCCCATGTAGCTCATGCCAAAACACTGTGGGGCAAGAGCTCTTTTTAAAAGAATTCATCCACATTAACTCGAAGACAGAAAAGCACCAGATGGATGCTGTAAATTAAGTGATCTGATACTTTTGTCCAGATCATTTTGAAAATAATGTAACCTGAACACAGTGCATATCATAAAACCTTTTTTAAGTTGAAATTTCAGCACAGAGACAATCAGTTTTACAATATTCTGACCCCCAATTCAACTCAAAATGGCAAGGTTCCTAACATTTATATCACTCCACTAATGACAAAAGTCTCAGTTTTGACTTTAATGATCGTGTTGAAGGGCATGATGGCTCTTGAAGTAGACAAAGAGCTGGGTGGTGGAGTGTAAAGATGGAGAGGTGAGAGCAAGAGCTGGTGTGTTCAAGTGTGTTTATCATTGTGGTCCTTTAGGCAATTGTACGAAGGGGAAGGTGCCTCAGAGGCTGTTGTTCCTGAGGACTTCCCCCCTCTTCAGCTACCTCTCCAAAGGTTTGTCTTTTCCAGTCCTGGCAACAGCGGAGAAAGGGTGGAGGAGAAAAAGGGAACGATTGTTTTACTGGGCGCCACTGGTCCATTGTGAACGCAGCCTGTTCTTTCTCTTGACCTGTGACCTGTATTGTTGTGGGGCTTCTCGTTTGGGGAGGGCAGACAGCTGGGGGAGCTGCGGGAGGGCTGATGGACAGCTGGGCCAATTTGGGGAAAGAGACAGAGAGAAGAGAAGAGAGTGAGGGCATGAGAGAGAGACGGAGGGATGACAGAGGGAAAGGGAAAGGGGAATTAGTGTGTTGGGGGAAAGAAGAGAAGAGGAAAGAGGAGGAGAGGGCAGCAGAGGTGACGGAGGTCCTTGCTCCTCATTCACGAGTTTGTCCTCTCTGCTCCTGCGTGTCAGCCTTGGCATAGGAATGACACATTGCTTTACACACAGGCAGACATTTGGCCTGTGAGAAACTACTGGCAGAGTTAGCTGCCTGGCGCACTCCCTCTTTGTGTCTTTGCTGTTTTGTTACGGCAAAAAAACGGTGGGGGGCAGGGTATGTGGATTATCCTCCTGAGTCCGAATACATGAGTGGGTGGATATAGAAATAATCCACGTAAATTAACTTTGGATACAAGATTACAAAACACGGAGATGCAGGACAGTCTCTGGAGATTGGGCCACAATGGTGGAGAGGTAGTGTGACAGTTGCATGGAACAGTTTCAGAGGATGCAGTAAAGAAGTGCAGAATGTGGGCTTATTAAAAAATAAATTAAAATCAAAGGGGGTCTGGACAATTGTAATATTATACTTGCATACTTTTACCTTAGTAAGGTTTGAAATGCAGAACTTTTACTTGTATCTTATTTTTACAGTGGGCGTGTTATTAGTAATGGACCTGAACACTTTCACATCTGGTTAGCACACTCAAAACCTGTGTGACAGAAGTCTAGAGTGGTTTGTTGTGAAAATGAGTGAGTGAGTGAGTGAGCTAGTTAGCAGCTAATGAATCAGACTAAAGAGCATTAAAAATTCCCAAAACAGGAGGTCTCCCAAATATATTTCAGAGCTGCAGAGCTGGAAGCAGCAGGGATCAGATGATTGATCGCATTTCCTCTTCTGATCTTATCCACCATGGCAAAACAAATAGCTTTGATTTGTAGCTGCTAACTAGCTAACTTTGAATTCAGTGTAATGGATAGTTCCAGCATCATAACATTTAATAAAGTTATGAGGCAGTGGTGGAAATAAATGTAATGTTATACAACTGAAACAGTGGCCAGTTTATTTGGCTAGAGGAAAATTGTAAGCCAAAAACAAGATGGTTGCCTGTTATTACATTGCACAATGCATTTGGGATCAGAGCTGCATCTGTCTATACAGGCTCCATATTATCCATGTATTTCAAAGTCTCCAGCAGGAAATGAGCAGCCAAACTTTCTGTGCAGTCTGCAGTTTTCTTTCAGTATGTCATTATTCCTGATCTATTTTCCATCAACACAATGCATATGATTGTGGCATGAAGACTGCAGTATGTATGTTGCACTGTGGGCGTGATTGAGAAAAAGAGAAAAGAGTAAAAAGAGATTGCCTGTGGCTGTGCTCAAGCAGACACTTGTAAATATTATATTCCATTTCAACCATATTCTGCCAATAAATCCCTGTAAATCTTAAACACTACAATTTTAACATCACTTTCAGCTCAGGCATCGAAGACAGTTTGAGCATACCAAGTGGCTCTCCCTTATGATAAGGATAGAGGGATTTTAATGGGAAGGGAGCACATGCTCTGTAATGCCATCTTGGCCAAGACGACCTGTAGCTCAGTCCCCTGGGAGAGAGAGGTCATGTCATATCAGCCCACAGAGGATTAATCCTACAATTCAACTCTTTTTCCTAAACTTTTGTAGTCTTTGTTTTTTTTGTTTTATACTCAACAAAAAAAATGTATGCTCAATTTTTGCTTTTGCTCTCATTTGTCATGAGCTGAAGTGAAAAATCTAAGACTTCTGTGAACACAAAATGATTATTTCCCTCAAATTTTGTTCATTCATTTATTAAAATACGTGTTAGTGAGCACTTATTTGCCAAGATAATCTATCCACCTGGCATTTATATTTTCAGTGAGTATACATTATGCAGTAATACCAACAAACTGATGACATCTCATTATCTCTTCATGACAACATAAAATTATTCAATTTATGAAAAGAAAAAAGAATTAAAAACAAACAAAATTTGAATGAACTAACAGAGTTTGCTTGCTCTCCTTGCTTCTCGTGCACATATTCTAGTTTCAGTGTGCAGCACACTTAATCCACTGGCCAAACAAGAGTGGCTCCCACTAAAATGAAAAGGTCCTGATCCATAGGAGCTAGATAGAGGGATAAAGCATTGTGATTAAGATTGTATTAATGGGGCCATAGGAGGCTGGAAGGCTTTAATCAGTGTCTGTGTGCCGGTAATCCCTCTGCCTTTAAGCTGGGTGAACACAGTGATCCCCCCTCCTCTTGGGCTGCAGTGCGCATGCACACACGCACACACACTGTGGGGCGCATGGGGATATGAGTGCCCAGGTTGAGAGGTGGAGCACCCCAAAAGAGAGACGCCCCAGACTTAGAGGAGCAGCTGGTAGAAGAAAGAGTGAGGAGATGGATGGAGAAAGAGATGTGGGAAAAGACAGAGGAAAACAATGAAAGATGGCGAGACTGGTGTTATGAGAAGGTGTAGGCCGGGAAATTGGAAGAGGGGGGTGGCATTAAAATAATGACTGGGTTGGTCATGGTCAGCATGGTGGAAGCAATTAAATATAAATGAATAAAACTTTAACTTTGCCTGACCCTGGTTCTATCTATTACCACATCACATCAGACTGGACCAGTGCTTTGAAACTGCGATCTAGAGCCCAACAGGGGTCTTTGAGTGAGAATAGAAGGATTCCTTTGAAGGAAGAATAGAATATATTAACTTTTATCACATTTTTTGGAAGTTTGAACAACAAGGGAAGAAATAGGGTTGCCAGTTTTGACTGATTGTAATCAATTTTGTAAGTAATCTTGTCGGGAAGATTTTCACTTTGAGTTAATTGGCTCATTGACACTAACCTTCCGTCCACGTTCCTGATTAATAAGGAGAGGATAAACAGGCTCAATAACCAACAAAAATCAAGTAAGGTGAGCAAAATTAATAGGACATGTCAACAAGCCTCAATGGGTTTTTTTTGTATTTCGGCTCCTTTTAGTTAAACATTTATTTGAACAGCATACTTAGTGGGGTGATTTAATTCAGAGGCTTTAGGACTATACTGAGAGTCAACTATCCTTAGCTAACATTTTACACAATATATTGATGTGATATGAAAGACGAACAAACAGATCTAACTCTGACTTGGCATTTTATGATTGCGTGAACAAGGATTTACAAAACTCTGCTAAATGTTCATTGATTATAACTATTCACCATAATCTTTTGACCAGGTATCAAAGCCATTTTGCCCACGAATGTGTACGCAGGCTGTAACATTTGTAAACAAGAAGTCTGTCTATTGCTTTAGCCCATGGATGCTGGATACAGTGAAGACCGAGTCTGCCATCTTAACTAACTCTTTCCTTTATCTCCCAAGTTAGCATTGTTGTAAATTTCCCAAGAGGAACATTTTTGGATTTCTTTACAGATGTTACTTAACCCATCTGTCATGTTGTTTTACTCCATTTTTGTATGTTTTAATGTACGTTTTATTGTGTTTTAAAAAGCAACACTTAAAGTGATACTCCACTTTGTGAGAATAAGCCATTCAGTATGTACTCACCACTATGCCGATAGGAGAAACAGGGTAGCAGCCTCATCCAGTACAATGGCAGTGAATGGTGACCACGGATAAAACGTTAAAAAAAGAACACAAAACAAACACAAAATGTCTCCATCCTGCTTGTGTGGTGTAATCCAAGTGTCCACGAGCTGCGACAATAAAAATTAACTGCAAAAGACAACATTTAAGCCATGTTTTTAGCAGAAATATCAGCTGTAGCATGTAGCCGGTAGGATGTAAACATGGCTTCGTATATATCTTAATGGATGCACGTGCGAAAGTCTCGCGAGATCAACGCCATGTTTACATCCTACCGGCTACATGCTACAGCTGATATTTCTGCTAAAAACATGGCGTAAATGGCAGTTAATTTTCTTTTGCAGTTAATTTTTAATGTCGCGGCTCGGGGCTTTACAAGGATGGGTACGTTTTGGTGACGTCTACGCAGCGCAGCTGAGTAGAGCCGGCGCTAGGCTACGGGCTATGGATGACCATAACAACGAAGTTGAGCTGACATGGTGATAACACTGGCCATTCATTTATAAAATGTAGGTGAAATGAGCGAGTTTCGCAGCAGATAATGTCTAATTTAGGGGCTTCGATTTCTGGCCCCGTCCGCTGCTATGGCATGAGAAAAAACGCCGTCGGATGGATCTAAATTGCTCGAAAACGGCTCCGAGCTCCACCAAAATTGTCTGGGTGAGTCTACGAGCGTATTTAATCCTAACAATAAGGTCC
>JAJHUR010121532.1:604-22108 GCA_027495735.1 Lutjanus campechanus | reverse complement strand
AACACCCCACTAGTGTTTTGCACATTTATATGATGAAATTCTTCTCCATAGTGACCAATAAGTGGATTTTTTTCCCCCCGTTTAGTTTTAAAATGAGCCTCCTTTATGCTCAGGAGCTGAACCTTGGACGTGCATCTCTGAAGCTATTTTGTATGTTTAGGAGCAGCAATGCAGCAGCACGAAGGAGACAGGAAAAGGAGAGGATGGTACAGGGCTTGAGGTGAGGTCTTAAAATAAATTAATGAAAACTTTAACTGTAAGGGTTAGGTTATGCTGTAAACAGAGTTGACAGTATATGAGCCTATACATTGTTAAAAGTCTTCATTCTGTATGATAAAAAACCTTAACAGATACATTTTTAGCTTTTGTAAGTCAAATGCTGATACTGTACATTACTATATGTAATGTTGTCTGTTGTAAATACATTAATGCCATGCAGGGACATCAAGGTCTTGAGGCAGGGAGTCAAAGTCAGGGAGAGACAGGAGCAGACCAACAGGTAAGAGAGAGAAACATAACAGTTGATATTTTACAAGAGTTCACAAAAAAGTGGAAAAATAGGATTACTTGCTTGTAGTACAGATCTGTCAGGTTTCCGATATGTGTCCCCCCCAAATGTTAAACTTATTCCTGCGCCCTTGCCCGCAGCTGCTGCTGTACCCTTTATAATTACATTTGGTTATAAAAACTTCAAACAAGACTGTTTAAAGTGATCATATAACAAACAACTAATCAGTACTGATACTTTATGCTAATGGATAAAGGAGGGATAATAATACAGTAGATGCTTTGAATTTCTTAGATATAGCTGTGCAGTATTCTTAGTAGACCGAATAGCAGCAGATGATAGAAGGCTCGTTAAAACAAGAAGAGACATGAGAGATTTATTTTTTAGAGACTTGAGACTTGACTTGGACTCGTGACCAAAGACTTGAATTCATGACAAAATTTCATTCGTTTTTAGCTCGGGGCGGGGGGCCCCAAAATTTCTTTTCGCTTAGGGCCCCATTTTGGTCAGGGACGGCCCTGCTCAATTCAGTCAGTAAAATAATTCATTTAGATTTGTGAATATATTATATGACCTTAATCTGATCTGAATAGTCTATTTTTAATCAGTCTACTAAAATTACAACTATGATGACCAGTTACACTTGCTTACTTCTTATTTTCACTTCTATAAATTAGCTCCCTGAATATTCTTGACCATGCTGAAAGGTCTCTCTGCCAATGACCTGTCTCAGTGTTCTGGTTTGAACATTCCCCTCCTCCTTCCCCGTTTAGTTTGCGTGTGTTTTTGTGTTTATATAAATTTGCGGTGTTGCCACAGTAGCGTATTTGTTTTCTGCAAACATCGCAGCTTACAGTATTTATGTCTGCAACTGTAAAATAACTCCAAACGGCGCTCCTCTTCATCCCTGCCAACACACAGCCGGAGGAGGAGGAGGAGGAGGGTGTACATGAGCAAGTGAGAGGAGCAGTGTTTGCACAACCACTATGGTTAACGGGAGCTGTGTACTGAATGTACAGAAGAGAAACTGAAACTTAAGTATCGATGTCATCACGCAAATATTGATCAATACCGATACCAACGTTGGTATCGATACTATCGATATTTTAGATCGATCCGCCCTCCATTACTAAAAGGAACCGAAGATTTTCACAATTTCATCTCCTTCGTCCTCGCGCCTCTTCCTCGCATCTCTCTTTCATATCCTCGCTGGGAGGAGCTAAGTCGTGAGGACAGGAAGTGAGTGGAGAAGATGACTTTACGAAGCGCCGGCTGAGACAAACAGGCAACCAACTAGAAACACAGGGATGGAAAAAACAGCCAACACATCAGGAGTGAGGAAAAGGCTCCAACTATGACAGAAGGTATGATTTACAATCATAAAATAAAGTCACCTGAAAAACTGAAGTTAGAAATGTTTTTTTTTCTTGAAAAAAAAAACAGTGTGTGTAAAAGAGTCTTGTGCTACTGTGTTTGCTCAATGGTTAATTCAGTCTTATGAGTATTTTGCCATCAAGGCCATAGCCTCTTGACTCTAAGTCAAGTTTAAGTTTTGGGGAAGTCATTAGTTATAACTGTCTTACTTTCACTTTACTTCTTGCGGGTGCTGCTGAACTCCTCGATTCATCATATGACTCAAATTCTTGAGGAGCAGATAGGAGGGGTTTGTGAGAGGCGGATGTGCATCTCATGATTATATAAAACAGCACAAAGACCAGGAAGAGCTATTACTCTACAAAGGTGAGTTCATTTAACGTTGTTATATTTCTGTCAAGACTTGTGTAACAGTTTGTTTTTTCAAATTAGATTCAGTTTAGGTTTGGACTTGCTTCAAAAATTTTTAGAGCTTTTGTTGAATGTGTCTTATTTCAGAAATTTAAGATCAAAATTCAAGAAATAATGAACAAAAACTAGAAATAATGTGCTTTTCATTAGACAGTTGTTATATATTAATTAGACACCATACACCTAACAATATGCTAAACAGATGTAACAAACTGAACTTTGCATCAGATTAGACAAACTGGAAATAATAAGTTCTTTATGAGCAGGATTAGACCCTTTATCAGATCTTTATTAGACTTTATTAGAGCACATGTGTCAAACTCAAGGGCTGCGGGCAAATCCGGCCTGCCATCTCATTTTATAAGGCCCGCGAGAAGCTGCAAAAAATATAATTTGCATCATGCAAGCAACTGCATTACAAAAGTATGGTGTACAATAATGTCAGAGAATGCATCCCTTTTACACACATACTGAAGTCATTTAGTAGCTAGATGCATCTCATAAGGACGCACATATGTTTAATTTTTTGGCATCAATGAAGTGCCGTTTTAACTTTCCTCCGTTTTCTCTCTCCTCCTTCCTGTGCCTGCACCACTCTCACTGAACGCCTGCTGCACAAGCATGCGCCCCGTGTCTCCTCTTCATCTGCTCAAAACAGGCCAGAAACATTGTACCGCATCGCACCGCCAAACTTTCAGAACATGCAGGTGTAGAATAAGTTTCTGTTTTAGAAGAAAGATGAGAGACACTGCTGCAAATCATTTATGTAAAACGTGTCTGACAGCAGAGAACAGAGACAGAGTCTGACCCACAGAGACATCATGTCACTGAGAGAGCAGGTAACACGGAGCATCACTGTTCAAACACACTGATCGGAACCACAGAACTCTTCATATGAAACAGAGCAGCACATCATCTTACTGCAAAAATACTCATATTTTAAACAGTTTTTAAGTTTGTTCACAGACACAAATTTGTCAGTTTAATTTTTAATACAAAAATGTTGCACAATTGAATGTCTACTGGCCATGATTTTTTTCCGAGATTTTTGCTATTAGAGATTATTATAATTGTGATAAAAATCAATATTAATCAAATGCAGATGCAATTATGTGATATAGATACAATTGTATTGTCTTACATTACAACTGGCCCTTTGAGGACAAACCTAACGCTGATGTGGCCGAAGATGAAATTGAGTTTGACAACCCTGAATTAGAGGGTCATTAGGGGGACATTAGAACAGAACTGTACTGTGTTTCTGTGGCAGCACAGTGGTGCAGTGGTTTGCATTTTCACCTCACAGCAAGAGGGTCATGGATTTGAGTCTCAGTTTGGGCATGGCCTGTTTTCCTCAACAATGAAAAAGCTTGGCCAAATGCTAGGCCAATTCACCTGTCATCACCCCTGTCCAAGGTGCTGTCTTACAACTGGAGTTGGTCCCTGGCTGCTGTTCACTGGCTGCCTACTGCTCCCATACTTATAGGGGTTAAATTCAGAGACAGATTCTGACTGTACAGTTGTACTCTGCATTATTGTATAATGTCACAATAAAGTTTGCCCTTAACTTTAAACTAAAGTGTATTATTCTCCACTGTTAGACCCTTATTAGATTTATAAGAGGATAATTAGGGACACATTAGCTACAGCAAACTCACATGTCTGCTACTTCCCCATTTAAATACAATAAGTGGACCAGATTTATCAAAATTATAGAGGCAGAGGAATATTTTGTCTGTGGGTGACTGCACAGATTTATAAGGTAGATAGTAAGGAAGGTAGCTCTTGTTTATCCTTGTGGGGACATATCAGCTTCACAGCAGCAGAAATATGAGAGGAAAGGAAAGAAACAATAGTAAATAAGGGAAAAATATAGACAATACAATAATAAAGCACAGCACAGTACGATAAAGAATAAAGGTAATGGCAATACTAATACTAATATTTACGGAACCCCTTAAGGGACATGGAGGGGAAAAAAATTGTTGGTTAAAAAAAAAAAAATAAGGCCGAACTTTTGCGAGATCTCGGCAAGATCTCGTAAAAGTTCGTCCTTATTTTTTTCACGTATGTCACGTGAGGTTGGCGGGGCAGCTCGAGTTGACTGCCTGAACTAGCTCGCAGGTGTCGCCACATTTAAGTGAGAGATGTATATGAAGTAGTGCAAACAGGCAGAGTAAACAGTTGTGAACAATAGTTGTGATTTGTATAAGAAAAATAGTACAAAGAGTCCACATGAATAGTAATGCCACATGAGATGTATAAATAGTAGTGCTGCTTGAGAGAGTCAATGAATAATTAATAATGTCTAAAAAGTGTGAACTGTGTGTGGAACAATAAAGTAGTCTACCGTCTGTGATGGGTGACCACACTTGTGTGGGCCTCAGCAACCACCTGAGTCATTACCGCAGGTGGTGTTGTACAGGGGAATAGTTTTAAGTATAAAAGACTTGTTTTTTAGGCTGTTCATCAGTCCATCTTTCTGACAGGACAGGAGATTCTGATAACATTCCTCCCATAACCGCAGACATTGTGCTGCCTGAAGACATAAAAATAAACTGCTTTAGACTGATTTTTCTCAATCACATGGCAAAAAGTTCCCCTTCCATCTGCATTTAAACCATAGTTAGAGGAAATTATTGTAAAATAGTTGAGGATATTACATAATTGAAGCTTTCCTTCCCTTTCTTCCCTGCCATCTATTCATATTGCACTTTGTACTGATTTTCTCTTTGAATAAATGATGACCTGCATCTTGCTAGCTAACATCTCAGCAACCCGTTGGTGTATTGATCTAAAAGTAATGAGATATAATCATTCATGTTTTCACCATAATCATAACCAAAGATCCATCAAAGTAAATCTGGACCTGAGCCACAATCAAGGCACACTTAATTCTGAAACCAGTGTGGTTCAGGTCAGTCTCCAGGGTTTTGTCTGTTTGAGGTTGTCTGAAAACCTTGCCCACATACATGCAGTATTTACTAACTTGGAAGAGTATAAGAAAATAAATTATATTCAAGTAACTATGAATTTATTCATCTTTCAGGAAGAGGTGCCAAGCTGAACTCAAATCTTACCTTGAAAATGAGCCAAAGAGTCTGTCTCCAGGAACAAAGGAAGATGGATCATGAGGCGTCCCTCGATCACAGTTGATCATGGTTGTCACATCCTACAGGTCTTCCATTCTGGGACAGTGTCTCTTGTGGATGTGGCAGTCTCGATCACAGAGATGGATCATTGATTCCTTTAAACAAGATCTATACAGATCTTTACATTACAGAAGGAGGCAGTGGGGAGGAAGACATTTTCAAACCTTTATCAAACAGAGAAAACTTGCACAAGAGAGTTCTGACTAAGGGAGCTGGAAAAACTGCTGCTGTGCAGAAATTCACTCAGGACTGAGCTGTGGGATGAGCCATCCAAACTAAACTCATTTCATATTTCCATTCAAAGAGCTTAATTTCATAAAAGAAAAGTGTTGGAGTCTTAGTCAGAGTTAATATGTTTCTATTTTGAAGAAGCAATGGATGTGGAAACGTGAGACTAGAGCAGTTCAAGTGTGATCATCTTCAACAGCCTGAACAAAAGCAAATTCCAACTGGACTGAAGCCATCAAAATACTTACTGATTACTTGGTGTTCTTGAAGAGTAACAGGACTGTTGGATTGATTGTCTTAAAGATATTCATGTGTCCCTCAGGGTGAAACTTAGACTTGTGATCCACAGACTTTTTCTCTACTGCTATAACGAAGTTGGCAAGTGGGGTTCTGAGTGAAATGTTCTACCTAACTGTTGGATGGACTGCCACATCCCCTTTCTTACTTTTGATTGACAATACTGTCTAATATTAAAAAGAAGCCACAATGACAACAACTGACCTTTTTAACACTCTAAAGGATTTAAAAGCTGAAGAATTCAAGGCCTTCAAATGGTATCTGCGGCAGGTTAAAATCCAGGACACACGACCCATCGAAGAGTACAGGCTGGAAGTGGCAGACAGGACAGACACAGTGGATCTGATGGTGAAAAACTATACGCTCCCTGGAGCTCTGAATGTAACCAAGAAAGTTTTAGAGCAGATACCCAGAAATGATCTGGTGCAGACTCTGCCAGACACCAGCTCAGGACCAGAAGGTCAGTTACAAGTCTTTTTTTATTTATATCCTCAGATAAAAAGAGTTGGTTGATGAAACAAAATGTAAAGGAACGGGGTCTCTCAGTATTGCTGCTCATTTTATTTAAAAACAAGTGGGGGTCTGATCTCATAATTATGAGAAAAGTTTCAGGTAATCGGTCATTGTTTGAGAAGGCTGCGGTGTGACGGCATGACCTGATATACAGTAATTCTATTCTTTTTACTCCTTGTATGATGGTTAGTTTAATATTCTATGCTTTAAGTAATAACCAATCAAATGTCCTGATGACTCTTCTCATGTTTATAGACATGATAAAAGAAGTAGTATCCTGGATGTCATTGTTGCAGAGTTTATGTATTGGACATAAAGAGTGTTGAGAAGCACAACAGTTAGGAAGTCAACATTGCATCTACAGTCTTTGGGATTATTCAGACTTTTTTCAGCCTCTGAAGGGGGACATGCCAGAAAAACTGTGGGAACCACTGCATTAAAGAGAGATTTGTTTTGTGCCAACTTAGAGTGCAGGATCCTTAAAATCATATTTCTTCCATAGGTAGGCAGTTGGAGACTTCTCAAATCAACACCTATTTAATTACAAATGTGTGATTTTGAGTTACCTGTATTTTTGACTCACAGCCAATCACACTGTGAGGCCATTATTGCCTCAGTATTGGCAGGCTCACAGTTTTCTGCTCATCCTAGAGACATTCGGGAATGTGATTTTCACAAGTTGTGATAAATGCAGTGTAAATAACGATTAATGTTTTTTTTATACATTAAAGGAGATTTTGACTAAGTGTATGTTAGATAAGTAGTAGCAGAGTGATGCAGACGCTAACGAATTCATTATTCTATTGCAGGTACATTAGATATGGGTATGCGTGGAAAAAAGTATGAGGTAAGAAACTCCTAATTTAATTTGCAGAATCTTAAGGACCACTGTATTTATATTTTTTGAATAGATTTTTACATATTGTACATGTTTATTTACTTATTTACAGCAGTCTAAGGAACATTCTGAAGAGATAAACAGAAAGAAACAACATCAGAGAGAAACTGAAACACTGTTTGACAGACTTCACCTTCAAGACAAACATCAACAGAAGTTTACACCAGCAGACTTTCTTAAAATAGGTCCACCTGTGAAACAGGACCATGACACCTGTGAGAAAGATCTAGTTCATACTTTTCTTCAGAGGTTGATGATGTTAGACCACCGGGCCAGATATATTCCTGTGAGACAAGACAGTCCTGACGTGAGCCATTCTGTTCCAGAGTGTGATACTGCTGAGACAGACGACAGTGATTCAGATGATTTTTACAGCACCAATGCAGACTCTGATCAATCCAAACAGTCTCATGTGCATCCAATGGACATTCAGATGGCAGTATTTCACTGCTCAGACAGCTTTTTTAAGCAGAACATGGTTACAAAACTATCTCAGTGTCAGTACGCCTTACCTCTGCTTGTTCCTGACCCAGTCACAATGGATATTGACTGTCCTCTGTGGACTTTCAGACAAATAATGAAAACATGGAGGATAAATCAAATCAAAGATAGTAAAAACACTGTCACCATGAAGAGTATGCCCATCTGCAAAGCTGAGACACCCATGGTGTCATTTTTCCGCCTGGGTTCACTATCTCTGTCTAAATCTCAGCTGATGAACAGTTTGATCAACGACCGTCACAACACCTTCTTCCACAGAAACTGCCCAGGTAGCACCAAGTCTCGACACTTGATGGATGGAGTGGCAGAGATCGCCTGGTACTGCCCTGCTGGAAAACCCAATGATGCCTTCAATGACTGCATTGCCTTCTGTAATCTTCATGGTGATGGTCTACTGATTGAAAAACAGCTAGAAATACTGACTGAAAAGTCTTCAGTCAATGTGGTTCTTGTGCCAACTCTGGAAAAAGGTCACAAAAACAGAAGAGTTATCTCAGCTCTTCGCAAGTCTAAGAAGCCTCTCATTTGTCTCATTGTTGATGAGAATTGTGATGCTGTTGAGATAAAAAAGGGACAATACAAAGTGGGCCTGAAAGACAGAAGCCAGTCAGATGTTTCTGAAGAGCTGAGAGGAATCATTAGAAACATTTTGTCTGGACCACATGTGCCCTTCCAGCTGGAAACCATGGCTGAGGTCTCTGGAATCAGAGTGGATGAAGATGAAACAGTCTGCCAAAGAGGGAAATCTGCCGCAATGAAAATAGTGAATTTGCTTCAGGGGATGGATGTTTCAGAGATCAAAGATACATTTCTCCCTTGTCAAGGCAAACTGTGGCATACGAGGTGTAGAATAAAAAAAGAGCTGTATCGCCTCAAAGGAAACATTGAGCAGGAGAAAAGTAAGAAGCAACAAGAACTGAAGCAAATAAGAGAAGAACAGTGTGCTGCTTCCTGCAGTGAACTGATGAAGTTGTTCATTGAGAGCCTCTCATCTTTGAAATCAACAGACAGAAAGTATTTCCTGAAATGGACTCAGATATTAATAGACGCCCTCTCCACAGATGATCTTTCTTCAATCCTTCAGCACTATGACGAAAAGTGGTCGGAGGTCTTGGATCTGAAGAAGAAGCATGATAAATCTGATCAGCTAAAAATAAAGCAAACTGAACTTGAGCAAATATCAACAAAACTACAGTCTGCGACTTTTGGCTTGGAGCACATCTTTAGAGAAATGGGACAGATCTATGAAGCACATGCATCTCTGAAGAAACAACCAAAGAGGGGACAGACTGACTGGTCTAAATACCCTGAGCTGGCTGCAGAGATGATGATATCAGGACACCCAATGGAGCTGATGGATGGTGACGCAGGTCATGTGCCTTTAACATGGATCTCTAGTCTTTTAGATGAAGTCATCAAGAAACTGGGCGACAAGAGAGTTTTTGTTTTGTCAGTTTTAGGCGTACAAAGCAGTGGAAAATCAACCATGCTGAACGCCATGTTTGGGTTACAGTTTGCAGTGAGTGCTGGCAGGTGCACCAAGGGTGCCTTCATGCAGCTGCTCACAGTGTCAGAGGAGATCAAGAAAGACTGTAAGTTTGACTACGTTCTGGTGGTGGACACTGAAGGACTGCGAGCTCTTGAGTTGGCAGATAAAGCTGCTCTTCACCACGACAATGAACTGGCAACATTTGTTGTTGGTCTGGGAAACATGACATTGATCAACATCTTTGGAGAGAATCCAGCTGACATGCAAGATGTTCTGCAGATTGTTGTTCAGGCTTTCATGAGGATGAAGAAAGTTAAACTTTCTCCAAGTTGTGTGTTTGTTCATCAGAATGTTACAGATATTGCAGCTGCAGAGAAAAACATGGATGGAAACAGATGCCTGCAAGAAAAACTGGACCAGATGGCCCAACTAGCTGCCAAAGAGGAGGTTTGTAATGCTGAGTGCTTCAGTAACATCATTGCATTTGATGTGCAGAAAGATGTGAAATACTTTGCCCAACTATGGGAGGGAAGTCCACCTATGGCTCCTCCAAATCCAGGTTACAGTGAGAGCGTCCAACAGCTGAAGAACTTCATCCTCTCCAAAGCTTCTCAGTATGATGGGATGACTCTCTCACGGTTCAAAAGCAAAATTAAGGACCTGTGGAATGCCCTGATGAAGGAAAACTTTGTTTTCAGTTTCAAAAACACACTTGAAATTGCAGTGTACAGAAAACTTGAGGTCCAGTATGGGAACTGGACCCGGGCCCTGAGGAGCAGCATGTTGACCATTGAAAACCAGCTTTATACCAGTATTAAAAACGGAAAACTTGACCAGATCGAGCTCAGTTATCTTCACAAGGAAATTAGCAAAACATATGAAGAGATCAAGAAAGATATGACAACTTACTTTGATAATGACAAAGACAAAAAAATGTTGGTTCAGTGGAGAGGCCAATTTGAAAACAAAATTAAGGAGTTTCATGATGACCAAGTAAGAGCAGTTAAAAGAAAACTGGATGAAGTTATCCAGCAGAAGAATGCTCGTAAGAGGTTTTATGATCAGAGTTTGAGAGCAAGCTGCTACAGAAGAGCAAAGAGCTCGCTCATCAGTTAAACGACAAGGCAAAATATGAAGAGAAACTTAAAAAGCAGTTCAATGCTGTTTGGAGTGACTGGGTTAGAGAACAAAGTGCAGATACAAAACCCATCAAGGACATCAACTATGAAGATCAGTTCAAAATCCATCAAGACAGTTGTATTGACTGATCTCTTACAGCTGAATCAAAACACAGTGGCAAAATAATATAATACAAAAGAATATCAAAGAGAGAGAGCAATTACAGTCATTATGTAGCCACCAAGCACCAAGATTGGTGTAACACAGGCCATCAGTTTTAAGACAATGATAGTAAAACTTGGACAAGAGGGCAGAGGACATTTTCTACTATGAAAGGATGTCCTGATTTTTTTTGTCAAAAAATTAAAATAAAATAAAATAGCTGAATATTCTCTTATGGTGATTTCAGACAAGCTGCTGATCAGATCCCTCATTGACAATGCTGAAAAACAGTCTTTTGATGCTATTAAGAGCAAACTTGTAGTGACAAGAGGCTACAGTCCAGCTTACTCATAAGAAGTGGTCAGCAATGTAAAAGCAAAAGTGGGAGAATTTGAATCACAGAGGAAATATGCTCTGAAGAAGGAGTTTACAGTTGATCTCTTACTGTATGTGTTTGACAGAGTAGAGAGTTGGCTTTCTTGTGAGTCAAGCTTTATTTGATGCAACACAGAAAGGCAAAACCCAGAAAGGAAACACAGACATGTGGGTGGAGGAATTTTCCAGTTTGCTAAGAGATAAACTCACATTCACCATCAGCTGTCAAAGCTTCAGTGACATCAACAATTTTGACTTTCTAAAGGAAGAGATAGAGAAACGTCTTGTGTCCATCAAGAGGGAAGTGAGCAGCCTCTCACTGGATAAGATGAAGGAATTCAGGATGAAGCCTGATCAAATCCTCATTGATCAGCTGTGTGACTGCTGCTGGGAAACATGTCCATTCTGTGCAGCTGTTTGTACCAACACACTGGAAGAGACAGACAAACAGCGTCCCCTTTCATCGTCCCTCTGGGCTGAAAGGATGGCACAACAGAGACACTGTGGAACTGGTCATTGATTTCTGCACAACTTTAGTTGCAAGTGATCAATTTTTCCGACCCCGTCATGATTCAGATATGAGAATTCCTTATTAAGTGTTTCAAAAGGCTGGAGGAAAGTATGCTACTTGGACTATTACTCCTGATGAGTCTAAGCTGACATACTGGAAATGGTTTGTATGTTGGTTTCAAACACAGACCGAAGACCACTATGAGTTAAAATTCCAGGGCAGAGGAGACATTCTCCCTGAGTGGAGAAACCACAGTAAACAAGAAGCTATTGAAAGTCTGGATGAAATGTTGTGAGCCAGAGAGAACTGAGCTCTACTCAAAGTAACCATTGAGCCCATTGAGGATGAAGCCTTTTCAAAATAACAGAAACAGCACCTATTTATAATTCCTAAAAATGTCCTGAAGCAAAGGAGAAGAAAACGTGTAAATACAAATGATGTGTTAGTTAGCTATTGAATAGGACAATTGAAAAAGTATGAGACAGATTAGAATTAGTCATAGGTTGTTGTTTGATTAAAAATATGCATTTGTTTATTTTACAAGATGATGATAATGTGTAAGATTTGTATTGGAATATTTAATGTAAAAATATAGATATTATGGATATTCATTCCTCTAAAATCAGGAATGAAAATTATCATTTGGCGTTTTTACCTTTTTACCATTTTACTTTGCTTTTTTCTGAAAGTATAGACATGACATGAAACTGTTTTAAGTTGTGTGCTTTTCTAAAGATAATAAATAAGTTGATCAGGGTACAAAAGTAGTGATGCAAAAGATATTTTTATTCATGCAAAGATGTGTAATTTTTTCAATGTTATATTTGCATATTCTTATTGAAGTTTTTGAAGTTTGAAGAGCAAATAGAATTAAGAAGGTGAAGGATGTTGAGCATAAATACCAGAAGTGTATGTAATTTAATTAATTAATGGCAGCCACAATGATTGCAATATTTGTTTTTATCTTTTTTTTATAATACAGATCTCATTAAAAGGCATCATAACAGCCAACTCAAGTTTGTAGTTTTGGTAAAAGTTGTATATAATTAAGTATGTGATTGTATTTTTGGACTGTTTTTGAGGGATTTTAGACAATTTAACATAACTGATAGATAAGGTGGATGAAGACTGAATTCATGAAGTGTTGTTAATGTAACTGTTAAATGTATGTTAATGCAAAAGATGTATTTTTTCAGTCCCATGAAAAAAGAAAGAATCTGAGAAGTTGGCAGGAAAAACTGAATTATCAAAAAAAAGTCAACCTTTTAGCTGTATCTGTTGTCCATCTCATCTGAAAATCATTTGTACTACAAACACAAACATTTTTACCTTCATATATTGTTTTTATTATAATTGTTTCCTGAAAGTTGTGTTTTTATTTAGAGTTTGGTGAATAATGCAAGTATTTGGAGCATGTAACAGTTTTATACTTTAACTAATTTTAAATGTACTTATTTTGCTGGAATTGGTTGTTTGCTTCATTAGACTTCTGTCACTGCTACAGTATATTAATAAACATAATTACTAAGAGAAATATCAGTCTTTGCGAACAAGATAACATTTTGGATTTTTTTTTCTTGTAATAAAAAGACCCTTTATAAGGTCACTGGAGTTTAAATCTCTTTATTATTTATTAATGAGCATTATGAGGAGATCCCATTCTTCTGCTGACACAGTCTGAAAATGTGTTTAAAATTTGCCACATCCTAATTCAAGACATTATTTATAACACCAAATCAGATTTGGTATTTAATATGAATGTATTGAATATTTTTTTGATTTTCGTCTTAGTCTTATTCCTTAGATCAAATTTTCATGTTAATCATATTTTAGTCATATTTAGTCGACTGAAACTCCGGACATTTTAGTCTTGTTTTCGTCAAAGAAAATCATGAACATTTTAGTCCAGTTTTTATAGACAATACATGAGATTTTAGTCATCAAAAGATTAGTTTAATCAAAAGTCAGAAAACTGCTTTCAAATAAGATTTCATCGAACTGAATTCCAAAAGAACTGTTACTGAAAATTAACTACAAAATCACAGGTTGTGTGATTATGATTATGCAGATTTGCAGGGAGGGGGTCTGGTCTGATGTTAATTAATTTAAGCAGTACATCCAGAAATGAAACTTGATCTGGTTTGCATCTATTTTGAATAAACAGTTCAGTAAGTTCAGTAAATGAGACAGTCAGCATCAACAGGCCTTAGTGTTGTACAAGACCCTGTTATATTTATAAGTACTTATAACAGTTTACACTATCATCTACATTACCTTCAATATTTGTAATGTTTTTGCATACAACTCAAGTTAAATACAAGACAGTCGGCTACATGCGCAGCGTATCTCATTTCAGCCCCAAACCATTTTTCAACTTGAAATGTTGTGTGTTTTATAGACAGTAAATGTAGATGTAAGAGAGAAGAAGAAGAAGATGTAAATAGATGACGGCTGGCATGGAGCCATTCAGAATGGATATCTTACTGTCAGATCTGTGCCGTTTTTTGTTTTTTTTTGTGCATGCTGAACAATTAAACAAACTTAAAGAAGAGATGATCAAATTTACAGGGCTACTGACTATTTAGATTTATGTTCGGCTAAATATAGAAGAAATGTTCTATTGTTGTGAGATGCTAATACATAATGTTACACCACTGCCTTTTATAGCTTAGTGGGCATAAGATAATATAATCTATCAGACTTTTCTCCTTACCTGTGTAGGGAGTAATTCTTTACAATGTTTTTTGAATGACTTGAATTAAGTTTGAAGGGTTTTGTTGTATTGTGAAAATTCAAATAAACATGTCATGAGAGATTAAATAAAGAGTTAATTAGAAAATGAATAAGGACACAATGATGATGATCTTTTAGTTTTGCTTATATGAAAGGAATGAATTCTTCCGTCCTAAATTAGTTTGTATGTTTACATGGTTGAGATTCAACAGAGGAACATTACAGCTACAGTTTGTTCTCTCAACATTATTATAACATGCCTCACTTTTGTTTCCAACCTTTTCTTTATTCTGTGTCATTTATCCATTGTGCATAATGCCATAATGTTTCACTTATCTGAGTGTGTGTATATTTGTGTGGTCACATTCAAAGTTTAAATCTTATTACAGATGTCACTATAACACACAAGCAACAAGCAACCACCCAATACACAAGCAATCTCAATGTTCAAATACAGTTGATATTTGGACAATTGATATATTGTGAATAAAATAAAGATAAAAACGAAGATTTCTGCTTTGGTCAAACTTTTGTTTACCCCAAGCACACCCAGCCCTCTCAGTTAAGATTGTTTCAATAATTGCTATAAAATCTGCAATATTTTGCTCACCACCTGCATTTTAGTAATGAATCTAAATGATCAGACATTCAGTTGTGATTGAAATTAATCATCCTTGGTCATAAACTTAATATATAATGACTGAATTAATTTTGAAGGATTTATTCTCCTGTGAATATGCAGATTAACATGCCATGAGTGATGAAATAAATAAATAAAGATACAACGATGGAGAACCATTTTTAACCATTTTTAATTCTCTTAATTCTGAATGAACAGATAATACACAGATAATAAAATGCCCACATCTGTAATGAAGTAGTAGGTCACGCAGTGTGCACAGTTAAGAGTAAGAGAGAGACACGGTATATCAGGTGCAGATATTTTGCATTCGCCATGGCTGAAAAACAGCCCAACAAAAACAGTCAGAGGAGCAAAAATTTTAAAAATGGAATAAAACGGATTAGCAGTTGTGTGGTATGGATTGGGGGAAATGTGTGGATTATGTGTTGTAGGCCAATTATGGTTTGATTGTGTATGTGGGGCATGGATCTTGGATGGCTGTGGGGATGTGGCGCCTTGGGTCTCTTGTCTGTCCAGGATGAATTTCTCCCAAGGGAGACAATAAAGATTTATCTTATCTTAGTAATGGACACAGAGGTCGGCGTCTTTCTGCTGGACAGGCAGTGGTGTAGTGGTCCCTTGAGAAGTGGGTATACACTAAATTTTCACCTTTTTTTTTTTTAAAGTAGTACAGAAAAAAGGACGGTTTTAGAACCAGTGACATGTAAGACTACTCTATTTACCCAAAAATCTGTCATTTCTACTTGCTCACTATTATAAAATTATCATGACTTAATTAGGAGCAGTTTGTAGTTACTACTGGTCACTCAAGCAGAATGGATGAATGTAAAATGTATTTGTACGGAGCGGTTCTCCTGGATGCAGAGCGACTGCAGCTCCGCTTTGGCTGCAGGGGAGAAGCCGCGGTTCGGCTGCTACGGCTACTCTCACGGCATCTAGCTAGCATCAGACTAACGTTAGGGTAACCATCCTTGAGGGAAGAAAGGGCAGTCTGGCAGGTAGATATTACTGAATGGTGCGCACCCGGGGTGGGGGGTGGGGGAGGTTAGAAGTGGGTATACGCAATGCTGACTGAAAAATAAGTGGGTATACCCTCGACTACACCACTGTGGACAGGTGAGCAACATTATCTTTGCGTTGCTTCACATAACAGTAACAGCCGTCGGGCATTCATCATATTGTCTAATCTGCCAAAATCTACTGTTGTTAAGATGTTATCTATTTATTATAGCAGTCGAGTTGTGGGTACAGTTGTCTGATGGGTCAGCTAACCTTAGCTTTGTGGCTTAGCAGTGTGCTAACTCACAACTTGGCTATTTCAGCTGCTTTACTGCTGTTTTGGTTTCTACGGCTGTTTCCATAACAATGTGCGTCCATGAACTTCGGGGGTAGAGGCCGGGGTGGAGTATGAAGGGAGGGGTGGGTCTGTATTCGTTTACACTTCAAATATCAACAACCTCTCTACTCGTTTCTAACTTTACCGCAGTCAGAAACTGGCCATGTCTCATCCCAAACATGAAGTAAGACTTTACCAAATCATGTAAATGAGCCATTTTCATCAATTAATCTGCTCTCGGCGCACCGTTTCATCATCTCCTCAATACATTATAACGTGAAACTTTTCACGTTCTTACAATATAAGTGATCACTGTAATATACTTGCCTGGTGTATATTGCGTGTAGAGGCACAGTAATGAGGCCGGGCATTGCACAGGACTTGTGTTTTTTACTGCTTGCTTGGCGTGCATACACGCAGAGCTACAGGATGTAGTGAGGGACACACAAGTGGGCAGCTACAGAAGCCCAAAGGCAAACGCAAACTCAAAACAACAATACATTACATCTCTCTTTCTCAGGAAAAAGAAAACTGTTGCTGTCTGTGTTATCTATATTGTTCTAAGCTATAACAACTGCTTTACCAGTATTAACAAATGTAACAGTGAATTACGTTTCTTTCCTCTTTTTCTTATAACAGAATAATAATGAACTGATTTTCTCTTTACTTTTTTTTTTCAATGGCACACAGTCCACTTGGTAATTTCCAATGTCTCTGGGTCCTCAATATAACTAAATAATAACTGAACTCAAATATTAACTAGGAAGGAGAAGTTACCAGCACGTCACTTCCTTCAGGTGTCTTTACCACACCTGTCCCTGAGTGTAGAACTGACCTCAAGTGCTAACAAATACATATTCAGTCCATCAAACTACAAGTTCAGTCTATCAGGGGGTTTCACAACTCTGCCCCGCCTGGTGGAATATAGTGCACCTGGTTGAGCTCGTGGGGAGCATGGTGCTACCTCACGTGATGAAGGGTGCAGTTCTGGAGGAGCTGGTGGGGGCTGCTGCTCTTTCGCTGCAGGTGGTTCGGGGGTCTCACGCCAAGGCTCATCACACATCACATGATGCGACTGGTTGGTGACTGTAGTGCTGGCGCAGAGGTGTTGGCTGTTACAGCGGAACTTCTTACCTCCACTGTCCACAATGTAGGATCGTGGCACACTGTGTGGCTGAACTATAACTCCAGGCGTCCATTGGTGGCTTCCAGGATATGGAGCCATTCTGACTTCATCTCCAGGTTGTAGGGCAGTTTGTTGCGAGGCCTCCTGCCCATGAGCAGTTGAGCTGGTAACAGGCCTACTGACTCGAGTGGAGTAGTTCTGTAGTCTAGCAGCACCAGGTGTTTGTCGGGTGCTTTGCTCCAAAGCTTCTTGACTGTTTGCACCGCACGCTCTGCTTCACCATTGGAGTGTGGGGTGGGGTGAGTGGTGAAGATGTCCTGAGCAAGATGCCATAGCTCTTACAGAACTCCTTGAATTCCTCTGACGAATACTGCGGACCATTATCTGTCCTAAGCGTGGCAGGGATACCATGCCTGCTGAACTGAGCTTTCAGAGTCTCTATTGCAGTGCGGCTGCGCTGATCTTTCAGTTTATCTACTTCAATGTATTTTGAGTAATAATCCACAAGTACAATGTACTGTTTTCCTTCAAACTCAAACAGGTCAGAGGCTACCTCTTGAAATGGCAGCTCTGGTGTTTCTGTCGGTATGAGTGGTTGTCTGGGAAGTCTGTTTTGGATTTCAGCGCACTTGCAACAATTTCTGACCATGTTTTCAATTTCGGCGCTCATGTGTGGCCAGTATAGCACTTCACGTGCCCACTATTTGCTCTTCACCATTCTTAGGTGGGACTGGTGTATGAGCTCTAACATGTGTCTTTGCATGGTGGGGGGCACCACGATGCATAGTCCCTTATACACTATGCCATCGGACACAGCTAGTTGGCTTCTTGAGTCCCAGTAGGGTTGAACAGGAGCGGGTACTTCCCGTCTGTTGTCCGGCCAGCCTTGCTGAATTATCTGTAGGAGAGGGCTTAACTCCTCTTTTGTGCGTTCTTGCAGTTCAGCATATTTCTGATCTCTGGATGCGCATAGGAGTAGACAGCAGTGGCTTCTTGTAGATATCCTCAAGTGGCTTGTGATCGTTGTTTATTGTGACATGTTTCCCGAATATGTAGTGGTGAAACTTAATGTAGGCATGGACGATGGACAGCATCTCCTTCTCGATTTGCGCATAGCGCGTCTCTGTATCAGTCAGGGATCTGGATGAGAAGGCGACAGGCTGGTTGTCCTGTAGTAACACAGCTCCTAGTCCCATGCTGCTGGTGTCACAGTATATTTCTACAGGCTTTGCTGGATCATAAAACTTGAGTACTGGGGGGTGCGTGCATAGCTGCTTGAGCTTGTCAAAAACCTGTTGTTGCGCTGGCTGCCATGTAAACTCAACGTCGCTCTTCATGAGCTGTCGTAGCGGAGCGTCTACTTCACTTAAGTTTGGAATAAACTTTGACAGGTACGTCACAAACCCTAAGAAACGACGGACACCTTCCTTGTCTGTCAGCGGTGGCATGTTCATTACTGCTTCATTTTCACTGGGTCTGGTTTTAAACCATCAGCTGTAATCAGGTGACCCACATATGGCACAGCTGATTGGCGGATGTGACACTTGTTGAAATTAAGCTTCAGATTATAGCTTGTGGCCCTCTCGACTACTTTGCACAGTATCGCATCATGTTCGTTCATCATGGACACTGCTTTGAGGATGTCATCCATCACGCCTGTGGCTCCATTAATTCCCTTGAGCATTTGGTCCATGATGCGCTGGAAATTCTCAGGTGTGCGTTTTATACCTAAAGGCAGTCTCTGCCATCTGAACCTGCCTATTGGTGTGTTGAAGGTCGTAAGGAGAGATGGCGCTTCATCTCACTCTATCTGAAGGAAGCCTGATTTAGCATCCAGGACTGAGAATACTTTTGCACCAGGCATGGTGGATATGATCTCTTCTATGGTGCGCATAGGGTAGTGCTCCCTCTTAATCACCTTGTTCAGGTCACTCGGATCTATGCAAATTCTGATCTTGTCCTTACGTGTGACAGCAACCATGGAGCTGACCCACTCTGTTGGTTGGTCTACTTTGAGAACGTATCCATCCTTGACCATTTCATTCAGCTTCTCGATTATCTTAGCTCGGCGCACTGGATGGATGACGGCCTTTGCATCTGGATCAATCTTTATGCTGTATTTGCCTGGCAAAGTGCCTGTGGTGCATGTCAGTTCGGGAAAATCCTCCAGTCCAACGGGTGCCTGTGCGTTTAGGTTCAGAGTGGCTTTGGTGGTGGTGCTCACCTTGTTTCCGTTAGCACCATCCTGCAGAGAGTCCAGCCGAACAATCAGGCCAAGGGCCTCAGCTGCAGTGCCACTGAGCACGTTCACTTCCTTGGACAGAACACTGATGTCTACAATCCACTTGTCATCTGCCACAATTGCTGTCCAGCATTTCCTCCTCAGGTGGGTTCTCTGGCTCCACACTCACTGAGCTCATGCTATGGTTGCGGCAGACTGCTGCCCAGTGATTTGGTTTGTGACAGTATGAACATACAGAGCCTTTGACTGGGCATTTCCCTTGGTATGCTGTTTTTGTTTTGAGCAGTTTTTGAATTTATTTCCTGTCTGCCTCTGCTGAATGGGCTCACATTTTAACATGAAACTATATTGTTATAACGTGAAAAACATCTTGTTAGAACAACAAACTTTTCATGTTATAACATGATACTGATCTATTTTTTTTTCTTGGTGTGGCAGCAATACGCTTCCGTACTTCTCTGCACAATACAACAATATTTAAAAGTTTGGAAAAGACCAACACCGCACATTCAGCTTCTGTCATGTCCAGTGGGGGAATGTATGTACATTTACTTTTGCTCCACTACATGTTAGAGCATTGTGCCACTGTCGTGGATTTTCTTGTATAAAAAGTGAATTAAAAGAAATCAGAATCAGAATCAGAAATATTTTATTAATCCCCAGGTGGAAATTGTTAAAGCAGTTCTTTTCAGTTCTTTTACAGCTGCTTCATGTGCATATCAACATTCGCAGTTAATATGTAAAAGTAATGAATGAATTTCCGCCACTGCCGTTATATCAGGTTTCTGGGAAATCACCAGTTTGAGGTGTCTTACTTTCACTTCTGTTGTGCTCTGTGGTTTAAAAGAACTGCACATCCTCCTCAGCTACCGTTATTCAAATTTGTGAGGAGCACATACGAGGGTTTGTAAGGGGTAAACTTCAAACTTATATTGTGACCTTTATGGTAACTGGATGGATTGTATTTTGGATGTATTTTATGTAATAAAGTTAGATTTGCATAAAGCAAGCATATTTGTCCATCATTTAACACTTGAAAAATATTCCTCATGCAATTAATTATAATTAAATATTTTAATCGATTGACACCCTTAATAAATTTATGATATTACATTTACACATCACATTTTAAATTAAGTAAAAGGTACCTCAGTAAGTGGGACCAGACAAATCTGATACACAAACTTTCAGAAAATGGGAAAATATCATAAACACAATGAAACCTATTAGAAAATAAGAACAATTAAGAATAAATACATAAAAATATGATATGTAGTGGAATTTTGCATGGTTTGTAGGCTTTATACTTTTAGTCTGGATTCTTAGTTGTTTTACTGCTTCATTGATCACAGGATGACCTGGTGGGTCAGATGTTGACACCTGGCAGATCCTGATTCCCTGGGTAGATAAGCAAATGACAGGAGGCTATAAAACTCCTTTGATGGGACACCACTGTGTTTTATTGTACCAACTGTTGTTTTCCTGTATTTACATCTGTTAAATAACTTTGTAGAGTTCAACCAACGGCCAGAGACCTGTAAAGCATAAAAGCTGGGTGAGAACTGTAATCAGGGAGCGCAACTCCAGACTGCTTTCTGCCGTGCGGTTCTGTGTCTTGTGTCTCCTCTCTATAGAGAATAAACATCTTGGTGCATGCAACCTTGCCAGTCTTGTTCTTTTGACTCTCCATAGGCAGACCGGGAATAAAATTTCCACAACAAGTTGGTGTCAGAAGTGGGATTCCGCGAGTGATTCGTCCAACTGCCTAAAGACAGTCAGGGGCTGATCACCCTGAACCAGAAAAAGAGTTCAGTCTCAAACCTCGTCACATTCAGAGACAGTGAGAACTGACTGGTCTTAAGGAGGAGGACCATCACTGCTGAGAT
>JAJHUR010121528.1:756-15093 GCA_027495735.1 Lutjanus campechanus | reverse complement strand
AAGGGAACAACCTGCTGAGCGGGGACAACGCCTGGCTCATTTTGGGCTGTTTTCAGCTTTGTTGGGACAAAACGGGCTTTCAACCGTCTGTGACTTTCTGTTTGCGCGCAGCTGAACCGCTAAAGGTTAACATACCTCAGAGATGACAGGCTTGCAGTAGCCAGCTCCGAACACAAGGTTCTCTACAGACATGGCAGATGGGTCGCTCGCGCTCTCTGGCGAGCCCTTCCCCAGCCAGGAGCCCTTCCCTGTACGTGCAAAGCTGCAGAGAGAGAGAGAGAGAACAGGGAGGACACACACAGGGACAAACCATCAGTGTGTGTGAGTGTGTGTGTGAAGGAAAAACAGATAAGCTAAGGGATGGGAGCTGCTACTATTCCAATCAATCAAATGCTGCAGTAATCTATGTAATGCATTGCTAAACACTGAGTTTATGATATTGACAGCTGAATTCATCAGGTAAGTGTTTGGAGAACGAAGCAGCTAAAGGATACACTCTTAATTGTGGCTGCCAAAACAAACAGGAAGGTACCAGCAGTTCATTCTCCTGAGTTCTTCTGTTCTTGATTATAGTTTTCACTGAAAAACACAAAATCTCTCTGGTATAAACAGTTCTACAATCCAACAATCTACAAGGAAGACCTATTCCCTATTCCCTAAATCCCTTCCCTGAACAACAATTGTCCAATCGGAGCTTAACAAACGTAGCTCGGCACAGCAGGCCTGTCAAGCTTCTGATCTGTCAACATGCCAAAGTGAAGTACATGGAGTTATAGCAGGGTTCAATACTAGTGTTCACTTTCACTGGCTGGATAAGTGGGGCAAAAGTCTGCTTGCCTGAAGTCAATTCTGTTTTAATAATTAGTAAAAACAAAGACTAAGTTAGTTGTCATGTATAATGGAGGGCTGGAACATCATCGGAAAATAGTGAAAAATGTCCGTCCACAGCCCAAGGTGATGTCTTTAAATGTCTCATTTTGTCAGTCTAAAATCAAAAGATATTCAGAATAATATGATAACAAATTTTGTTTGACATTTTTGCATGAAAAATTACTATCCATTATCAAAATAGTTTAACTCTTTAACTTGGTCAGGTGAGTGGGCAAGCCTTGTTGTTGAGCCCTGTTATAGTAAGGTTCGAGCAAGAGTGTTGTTGTTTTTAGTCCATGCAAAGCAAAAAACATGAACGTGTAAGGAGTGGATTAAACAGTATACATGAGCTGCCTAGCATGTTCGGCATTTCTTCTACACGCTCCACCAAGGTTACGGATTACATTAAAGGCATAATATGCAACATTTTCTTTATAAAAGACAAAACAATGTATAGTCTTATAAAAACATAATCCCTCTCAATCAGTATTTTCTCATTATTTTGCTGCTCAGGACACTTTACCAACACAAAACGTCTGTAGAAGAGCAGCTCGGACAAATTCTGCTGATTCTGCCTTTAAAGGGACCAGAAAACGTTGCTGTCTGCAGTGTCGTCAAAATAGTCCATGGCCAAAAATGGTCCTGCACTGCAATGTGGCTATGAGGCGGGGGGACGGCTGCTCAGATGTATCCAAATCCAATAATGGTCCAGTTAAACTCTCTTTTACAAAACATGAAATATTAATCATATTATTACTATGACAAAATGCAAATGCATGTGTTCATGTGGAATGGTTGCAATCAGACGTCCATGAAACGTCCACTCCACATACAAAGACTTATACTTGACGCCCATTGTTTAAAATTTGTAAAAACATTTACAACATTTATGTATGCGTAAATTATACTCCTATTCTCATTGTTACAAACCTGAGGTGTTTGTAAGAGCCTCAAGTCTTTATCCAAGCTGTTTTTAATTGAACATGGGAGAGATTTCAGCATTTAAGTCATATTAATTTTTAGAATAAGTTGACTTACTATCAGTTTTTAGGACCTATAAAACTGTCTACATAAACTGTAGCAGAATAGCTGAATAGGCTGGTTGTGTTAACAACATATTTTGACATTGATAGGACGGCCAGATTGGACATCCAGCTGGAGGTCAGACAAGTTACGGTGCCAGACGTCGGCAAAATTTTTATTCTGGAGCTATTTTTGAACCATGACAGCACATTTTAAATTGGACGTTCAAACAACAGTCATTCCAACATCTCGATGTTTGCTGGGAATCAATACCAGTGCATCCATTGTGTGCGTGAGGAGGCTGCTATCTGAGTTTTTAGCGTTGTCCCGTCTTTATTGGATTTGAGGACATTTACAGTCCAGCAACCTCAGCCAACAAAGTGAGATGTTTCCATTTTTCTTGTAACCTTAGGATTGAAACCATACAGTTTAAAAAGGATTATAAACAAGCATGTAATCTAAGCAGCCAAAGAGAAACATTTTTGAAAAGAATTCTTCTTCTATATGATTCTGTCTTCTACATGGTTCATCACCTGGTGAGGCTGCTGACTTCTTACCTCAGAACCCCATTTACAGTCAAGACTTAAGTTCAGACTCAGAGTCTTAACAGGTTTCTCTTTTTAAAAGGAGTCTGCTTTCTTAGCAGAACCTCAACTGGGTCCTTTTTGTTATGTCGTAATAAAAAAGTACTCATGCTTTGTGTGAATTCAAGGTCTGTAAAATGCAAATGTTAGCAAGATCCCTCTGAATTGTACCTGATTAGCGGCTGATGTAAGGCAACCAGTGAAGCGTGTATGGAGACAGAAATGACGGACAGGTGGAAGTAGTCGAACATGACAGGGACGTGGTGGTGGAGGCCTCTCCGCGGGTGGAAGTGGAGGCTGAGGGTGCGACTGCTGATCAACGGGACAGTCGCTATCTCTGCCAGCCTGAGGAATGGAAGAGGAGAGACAGATGTTACCTTAATACATACATGACACTCTTACATAGCTCTTAATCTGGTAATCTGGCAGAATTTTGTTTTTGTGCGTCTTTAGTGTTAAAGAGTTAAACATAAATGCTGCTCACTGCAGAGCCAAGTTGATGACTTATTCTGCAGTAGGGGGCATAAACTAATTTTGCATCCAATGAAACGCTTTCTCATTTTGTCTGCTGCCCAACTTCAACTCTCTGTGCTTTACAGAGTTTCCTGGTCAACAGAGCTTTGCTTGTTGTTAAAGCAGGTAACAGCTAACTGCTAACTATAATTGCTGTTAGCAGGCAGCGGAACCAGGTTCCCAGTGAATGCAGCTGGACCGGGATGGGATGCAGCCCTCAAAATCAAATGGGGAATACAGTACTGAGGTGATTTACAGTGTTGAACTACTGCTAATTGCAGTGCTGCTAACTGAGTCAGCTAGCTGCCTGGCTAACCATGCTAACTAGTTAGTGGTAAATCAAGTTTACAATTAGTAGCAGGTAGCAGTTAACTGTTTTAGCAACAAGAAAAGCTATCTGTCCACCAGGAAGCTCTGCAAGTCACTTCAGTACTGTATTCCATATTGGTCTCAGATGCTGTGTCCTGTCCTGGCCACGTTTACTGGCTCACTCAGCCATTGCTGGCATGAAATCTATCTTGGTGCTATATTCCCTTTCATCAGAGGTGGGAAGTAACTAAGTATAAATACTTTGTTAGTGTATGTAAGTATTAGGTATCTGTATTTTGCTTGAGTATTTATTTTTCTGACAACTTTTTCCTTTTACTCCTTACGTTTGAGCACAAATATCTGTACTTTCTACTCCCTCTATTTTCAGAACAGGCTTCTTACTTTAGTTTTAATGCATTTGAGGGGAATTAGAGATTATTTTTATTTGCATGACTGCGCGCTGAAAAAAACGACGTAACAAGATGAAAAAGACATTAAAGACCTAACAAGAGCAAAACAACGTAACAAGATTTTTTTTAAAAAGGTGCAATATGATGGGAAATGACAAAAAGGATATGAGACAAAAAAAGACGTAAAAAGACCAAAAATTACAAAACAAGACAGAAACAATGTAACAAAATGAAAAGCAATGTAAAAAGATGCAACAAGACGAAAAAGATGTAAAATCTGACGTAAGAGGATGTAAGATGTAAGAAGACGAAAAACCTGGTAAATAAAATTAGCAAGACAAAAGAGATGAAAAACGATGTAACAAGATGAAAAACAACAAAAAAAGACCTTGACTTTGAGGTGCAGCTGCATTAAGCCAAGCTCCACCCACTGGCTCTGCAGTGAGCAGCCATTAAACAGACACTTCTGACAATAGACAATAAAATCAAGCAACCTTTTTTTTTTATTGCAAATTAAAAAGTTGCAAACAGACAGTGTGGATTAATTAAGTGTGCATTAAGTGGTTTTATTGCACATACTAAAAAGAAATGTTGTCTATATTGTAATGTATTTATTATAACTGACCCTGGACAGTCTGTACCTTGGTACTAAAAGCAGCAGCTCTTTGTTTAAGGACTAAACGACTAAATGTCTCAGCCTTTTGCCAGACTCTTTAAAAAATGCTGGAATAACATAGCTCCATAATTCAGTCCTGTGTGCTGTCGGCCAGGACTATAATCACACAGGTATGACAAAAACAGCTCAAACCCACAAACACAACACCAACTCCTCTTCACTAATGCACAGCTGCTGGTTGATTCGAGAGCAGAGCCCCGACAAAAATGGCACCTTTTCCCATGTATGCTAATTCAAAGTACCCATTCCTTCTCCTGTTTGTCTCAGGCAAACAGGCAAATCACAGCAATCGAGTACTGCTAGCACCAACGTTGTGATCAGGTGCTTAAAGAGATGGCTATGAGCCAAAGGACATAATAGCCCTTATTCATGCCTAGTTTGCATTCTCACTCTTGCATAAAAGCTGCACAAGGGGAAAGTCTAGCATTCGCTCCCTCTCTCTCAAACACACACACACACACACACACACACACACACACACGCACACACACACGTTCTGCTCACACACTTTTCCATCCTGCTCAAAAAAAAAGACAAAAAAACCTACTGTTGTTCATTGTCGGTGAAATGAAGATCCAGCTTCAACTGAAAGTCCACCTCACTCAAGGCTTCCTCCACCTGCAAAACATTGATACAGCAGTGGCGTTAATGCATAAACATTATTCACTCAGCCCAATTTCCACTTGGTATGCACTTTGGGAGTTTTGTAGTAATTCAATTGTGTTGATGACAGCATATCCATCAGGTCATTAGGTGTTCCATTGCCATAGCATATGATTTACATAATTTTTATATCATCAAACCATTCAGTGAAGTCAAATCAAGTCAATTTTGTATATACATAGGTCGATATCACAAATCACAATTTGTCTCATTGGGCTTTACAGTCTATACAAATGTAATGAAGGTCCTCTTCATTACTAGCATTTTGTAGCACAATTTGTATCCAGTCTACGAAATAAGGCACAGACTGAAGGGTTGAATGTTGTTTGTAGAATAGAATAGAATAGAAATACTTTATTAATCCCCAAGGGGAAATTCATTTGTCTGTAGTAGTCTCATCTATTAGTATAAGAATTATAGAGTCTGATGGCAGTTGGTATGAAAGATCAGATTGTATGGAGCTATTATAGCGAGGGTTGGGTACCATTCGCATCTGAACTGATACGGCACCAATATTGGTACTTGTGATTCAATATGTTACCAGTTTGGTACACAGTTTGCTATTAATTTGGAGCATTTTAAACACAACACAAAATAAAATCATTCCCTGCCCACTTCTTCCCTCCCAAACCTGTCAGCCTGTACCCAGGGCATTTAACGCTGTTGTTTTGGTCTCATAGAGAGGACATGTGATATCTTTCCTGTTATGTTGTTGCTGTGCTTGCATACTGCAATATTTCTCTGATAACAGAATGAAATTCACAGACATTGGTTTCATACTAAGGTTTCGGACGCACTAATACAATAAATCTCACACCTGAGCGTACTAAAAATCAGGAATTTCAGATGCAGCCAGTGTTGGCTAAAACTAGTAAAACTGCTAAGCCAGCCAAAGACAGTAATAAAGGCGTAGTTAGTAGTAACTATCCAACCAGCTAATTAATCATCTAAAGAAGTCGACGTAGTTGTTGATGGCTCACTTAGTTTTAGTTTAGTTTTGCTAACCGTGGAGGGTTAAGTTAAAGGAGACTTAGGAGACTTAGCTTTCTGGCTATGAAAAAGGTACAGTCCTTAGCTTTTAGATATATTGTATTTTGTGTTTGGTTGGACACGTTGCCCTGATCAGCTTTGCATTTCACATTAGAAATACTGCAGCGACTGTTGTCTGTGTCGAGTTCTGAATAGTGCGTTTTTGGCACACTATTGTCCTGACTCACCGTGGCTTGACCAAGCCGCTGCTCACTCTAACATCACCCTCTCTCTCTTTACACTCTGTATTACCCTCTCACCCAGATGCGCTCCCAGATACCAAAATTTAGCACAGATTGATTTAACTCAATTTAACTCAGTGGTACAAGCAATTCCATCAGTGCCCTTAAAAGTACCTTAATTGTAGCTGCCTTACAGCTGAAATTGAAGGCTGGCCTTGTAACGACAAACATACACCTACATGTTTGGCTAGCTTGGTTGGTATGGTATCTCCTTGGCGCAGGAGATACCATGTGTTAACTAGTGTGCAGGCATTAGTGTATGTTAATCTGCTGTTTGATGATTCTATTGTAATGTGAACATATATAAAGATCATGTAGATTATTTGACTTTATGTAGTACTGATGTATTTTAATGTATTTGTTGTGTTTGTGTAGTTTTGATGTCAGGTGATTCTGTGGTAGGAGTCAGTTTCATTGCCAGTGGCAGGCTATATGAGGCTAAGAGTTTCCATCAAGCACTGCTGCTGTCAGGACCACGTGTTGCCTGTGGCCTACAGTGTTATATGTGAGAGGTATGACTGTTAGTGAGCCTGGATTGGATCATGCAACCAGTTTTGTGTATGTGTGTCTGCATGCGTATCTGCGTGAGTAATTGATCCTTTGCTCAGACCTAATCTTGCATGTCTCTGGACCCATCAGCCTAATATTTTTGCTCAAGGGACTACTTACTCCTCACTCCTTTTAACTGGCTAGTAGGGACTGCAAGTCATCAACAACTGCTAGGCTAAAAACAATGCTTACCTACTAATGTAGCAGTGTTAGGGAGTAACTAGTTACATGGAACTCAATTTCAACTAAAAGATAAATGTAATTGTAATCTGTTGCAGTGAAATAAACACCTGGTTGGTCTGCATCTAACCTCTGCCTCAAACTTCCTGCTTTTAAAGCCCAGCAACTACATGGCCATCCTAAAAACAGCATACAGCAACTTCTATCCTTAGACCCTTGCATTGGATCAGTGAAGCTTCCCTGAATACCCTTTAATGGAGTAAGAAGTGACCCTTATTATCCTTATCTTTATCCTTATTATCTGCTTTTTGTATGCCTCTCAACTCATAAATTAAGAATTTTCTTCTAATTTGAAACTCATCTATCTGTATGTAAAATACTGAATGAAATGAAATGAAATCAAGAGCAACAGTGACCAACAAGGATATTATATCATGCCTCACCTATGAGAGAAATACACTGGAAAATGAAGTGTAGGGTTTGGATTAAAGAGCAGAGGACCTTGAGACGTTCAACAATGCAGTCTGCATCTTTCAACCACCTAGTCAGTCCAGCTGAACCTGCAAATAAGAACCATGCTCCAGCTTGAACTTAAGGCTCAGACTCAGGCTGGCCAGACAATGGGAGATCAGTCTGCTGTGACCACATCTCACAGAGACCTGCTCCACCATAACATCCCGAGCTGTTGCATTTCACACTCGGATCATAATCCGACAACGATGACAACACGCAGGACGAGGGGAAGACGAGAGAAGGAGGACTCTGTTTTTACATGGATGATGCTTAATGCTTAAATGCAGTCAAAGTTGGACAATGTTTCCAGATATCAAACTTTTTTTTTTAAATAGATTATTTTTTGGGGGCATTTTTGCCTTTTTTATTTGATAGGGACAGCTGAAGATATGGCAAGAAAGGGGGCAGTGAGAGAGGGGATGACATAAAGCAAATAGGACGCAGGTGGGAGTCAAACCAGCAGCCGCTGCAGAGGACTGATAGCCTCAGCACATGGGGTGCAGACTCTACCAACTGAGCTACAGGGGTGCCCCATATATTAAACTTTTAAAGTGAAGATGTCGACCAAATTCAAAAAATGCACTGCAGAATTATTTCCTGGGAGTATACTTGTATAATGTACATGTATATATGTATATGTAAATAACTGCATGCTGTAGCATGAAATAAATAGAACTCATGACACAACCCTGTGTTGCATCATGATAATAAATTTGTCGATTCCTTGATTGATTCCTTAATTTACAGCATATACAGCAGAAGGATGTAGATGAATGCTGCTATTCAGCATGGAGCCTAACGTGACCAACCTTGTTTGCAATTCTAATTGAGTCACTTCAGAGCTCTCTTTAATGAAGTGTTTATGTTCTCTGTGTGGTGTCCCTGCATTTCTTTTAATCTGATGTAGGTTGAACAGAATTGAATTACTCTCATGTTCAAAGTGCCATACACTATCACAGCTTGGGAAATAAAGAGCACCCATTTAAATGTGAAAAACAAAAGGTAGAAGCAAACTACAAAGGCGGCGAGTCTTTTGAAGACTGAGGTGCGGCGTTGCTAATTATAATAAAGGTTAGACACCGTTCTTCTTCTCTTTCTTCCTTACATTTGTCCAAAACACACACACACGCTGTAAAGTTGACATACAGATCTTTGCAGTTGTGTCTGGTATTGATGTTCTGATTGATTAAGCATACATATGGGTGTACACAGGGGAAATGAGGGGCTATTTTTGTCTGTCCTATCTGTACCCGTGAGCGGCGGATAACCACTGGAAGGTTAATGAGTGGGGAGCCTTCGGGAGAGCTTACAGCTGAAATCTGACATGCCTTTAAGCTCCTCTGTCTCCACACCTCCACATGAACGTCTAAATTTAATGAAATCTTCTAAAATTAGGCCTCGCACAGAGAGAGAATATCCTGACCGAAGCAAGGATCCTTTCCCAGTAATCCAGGCATCTTTACTGTAGACATATGTCAGAGAGCAGCTTTGGTGTGGGGTAATTTCAATGTGTCAGCTATGGCTATCATATGGACGATTAGCTCCGAGCGGGGGCCATCTCAACTCCCCCACACCCCAGCCTCAGGCCCATCTCATTGCTGTCACCGCTGATCAATTTGAGCTCCGGTGGCTTCCAACAACAAAAACAGGCAGAGCAGATTCTCAGGGTCGCGCCCACGGTGAAACCGTAAAGGACAGTACATCAATAACTGTCTGGCAGGTTTACACGCCTGGTCATTTCAGCTGAACATGGGCAGTCTGGGGCGTGGGCAATTTACATTAAAGCATGTTAATTCCGAGAGGCAAGTTGTAGAACTCAATAATCCTCAGGCTGCTTCTGTTTCTACAGTGGTTAAGACAGAATTCTTTTCAAAAGTGGGATTAACTTTGTCACGCTGTTCCTAAAATTTAGTTTAATTTACAATTGGTCATCAAGGCCAGCCTCAGTCCTGTTGAAGTCCCAGGCTGTATTTTGCTTCAGGGGCCCAAACTCCAGTGAATCATTTAATCATCTTTTCACTGGCGTTGGCATTTCCTGGCATTGTCAGCAGGCCCAATCGTACAGTGACAATTCCTAAGATTTCTTCCCTTCAAGAGCCATGGCCACTCAGCCCTGTTGTGGGGCTTTTCTGTTGTCACTTTTATTGCGCTGAGCTGTGACGAGTTGTTCTCGAGATGGACCATCTCTGGAGAAAGGCCAAAGCATGCCTGAGCATGCCTTCCGAGCGGGTTGTGCTGATGTCTCGCCAGCGGTGGCCAACCAGTGATGCCCCCCTTCTCCACCTCAAACAAGTGTCTGTTAAGACAGAACTCATGTATGCAGGAGAGCAGAGAGAAAACAGTGTCTTTTTTTAAAAAAAGTGTCAGCTCTCAGTGCTTTTGTAGCTTCTTACTGAATCTCTGTGGTTTGAAGTTTAGTTTCTATCCTGCATTGCTGTTTGTACTTTCAGATCTCTGCTTTATTATACTGATTCACGTTCACTTTCAGCCAGATAGGGGTCATGTGAAGTTACTGCTGATGAAAACCCAGCATTTCCTGATTTTTGCTGTTTCATAATAAAAGCTTTTAAACAACAAAAAACAGGGGACTTTTATTGTGATGAATTAATAGGAAATGAGCTGACCTTAAAGTGGGTGGCCCTCATGTAATGAAGATGCAAATCCCTGCCGTGCTCGGCTGGTGAGTCAAGCCAAGCCAGTACATGTGTATATAAAAGGGGTCTAGGAGCCCCAGGCACTATTTTGCTTCAGGGGCCCAAACTTCAAACATCTTTTCATCACCTTTTTCAAAACCACTAAGATCTCTGGTTATATAAGAAAAAAATCCAACTAGGTGACCCCAAGAAAGGCTGGAATCCTGGCCCCACTGACAAGTCCAGTTATTTCAAGTGACTGTACAACTACAATGTTAATTGATATGATTTCTTTCCTTTAAGAGCCTCTTTTAAGGCTGCTGGGCTTCACTTTTGTGAAGAGCTCACCAACTCATCAATCTGCTTATGTCTATATTTGCTACAGTTTGTGCACTTTGCTGAGGGAGGGGCTGTGCTCTGTTTGTGAAGCAGAGCAATCAATAGTTCTCAGTCTGAGGGTCAGACTGAAGCCCCTGCAGAAGCTTGGAAGATAAATCCGAGGCATGCGAGATGATTAAGAGGATAGACAAAAGGTAAAAAAACATACTCTTGCTACACATTTCTTGTCTGGGCTGCTTTCCTTTTTATGGTAGTCCTGCGTTTTTCAGGCTAAAAATTCAAGTCAGGAAAATATCAGTCTTAGGTTGAAGTGCTCACAGCCAGGGCAGGAGTTTCACAGGATTTAGCTGCTGTGCCCCCTGCGTTTGGCCTTATGCCCCTCAAAAAAATTATTAAGTGGCCTCGATGCCCTGCAGTGCCCCAGCTGATCACACCATTTTCTCCTCTGCCTCTTTCCTGTCCATGTTGTTGTTAGACACCAGTGTCTTTTGTTCAGATTTTGAATTGTGACAACATCAAGTAAAACACGGCGCATATATTCAGAGGTGGGTTCAGGCCTGGAATGAACCGTTGGAAAAAGGGATATTTATGCTATTAGTCTGACACAAATGTAGCACTAGCACCATTTATAGCATCTACCCGTTGCATTAACATGCTTTTTTCCTTATCTGGATAACTCAGTGACAAGATACAGATTGCATTTTAATACCAGGTGTAAATGGGGCCTTATTCAAACTCTTCCTTCTGTTTCATTGCAACAATGCTGTGCCTGAGTGAAGTCAAGTGAAAGTCTGATAAATTAGCAAACAAATAAGACAAGAAACCCAGCGTATGTTACACGTCACGTAAAGTGAACACAGGTGTTACAAATGATACTGAGTAAGGTTACGGTCCTTAGTATCATTGGTAACACCTGCGTTTACTGTACTAATTAATATCAATATGGCTGTAAAAGGTCTATTAGCTCCACATTAAGTGAGAACATTAAGTACACACATCAAAAATAATGGTCGAAGTACATTTAAGTACATTTTATTACTAATACTCTAATACTAATATTTAAAGCTACTACAACTTTAATATTTTATTGATTTTGGAGACCCCTGTAGACAAAAGCAGTAGATTTTTTTTACACCATAATAACCACAAAATATAGTGTAAAAAATAAAATTATCTATATAAAAATTTCCTTCTGCTTATTTTTAACTGGTTAACATCCTACTCACTGTAACTCTACCAGGGAAAATATAAACACAGGCTTATTTCATCTGATTTCGAGGAGAATCCAACCTGGTGGCAGCTACAACAACTATGCAGAGATAACCAGTCTTCTCGTGGACTGTCCCTTTAACTTACATAGGTCACAGAGAGGCATCAGTATTAAAAAGAGACTGTCTCATTACCAGACCAGAAACTACTTCTTAAGATCACATACCTTTGACCTGTTATCTGTACATTTTGTTGTGTTGATGAAAATGCAAAACAAGAATGAACTGTTTCGTTGCCAATACTTTGCAAGTCAGCACATTAGCATCGCTCGCTCTGACCAGAAAGGCTGTTCATTTTATTGCTAGCTAGCTCTGAGAGACAAAGTTACCAGATCAGTCTGGAAAGCTGCTAAATGTATATGTCCACTCGATATTTCAAGCCACTGGTAGTAAATGTCAGAGCAGTATTACTACTCCATTATTCAAGCATGATTATATGACTCCTTCATTACATAGTTATGGTAGATTTCTGCTCTAATTAACTGGCTTAAATCTCTATTATGAAAAGGGAGCATTGTTTATGTCTCATGGTGGGAGTGGGGACTAGAAACTAGTGTAGGAGGGAACATTGGTTGATTAAAAAAAAAAAAAACATTAATTAATGGCCATTTAATTTAACTATTATACAGCTGCTTTCACTGTAATTATCTGTCATGCATTTTACAGCCAGGCTACTGATAAAACACAAGCAGCCAAATGGCATTCCCTGTTCCCCATTCTCAACAGGAAGTGTGTGTGCACGCGCGCGTGCGTGTGTGTGTACAGAAAATGTCACCAGCATGACTCACCCTTTCTCCGTCCAATAGCAGGTGGACTTTGAAGATCATGCAGTCATTCACCGTAATCTCCTCGTTTCTGTAGAGGATCTGAAATATCCGGCTGAACACGGTGCCGTCGTAGACCCCCGGAGAGCTGAAGCTGCATTCTCCTGTGGTGGGACACAACAACACGCACGAGAACTATCAGTATCACTGATTGGCTGAACTGCAACAGTCAGTTATGTCATAAACAATAGTAAACATGAATAATTAACTGATGAAACACAGGGTTGTCCCCGGGATGGGCTGTTTTCATGAATAGAAATAAAACCAGGACTTGAATTTGGCAAATGCATCACCTGATATTTTCAGCGTGTGTGCTCAGATTTGTGAATATGTGCATGGATTTGAAAATGCATAATGAGTCTAGTGAATGCTTGACCTGACATTTGCAAATGTTTGCTTGGATTGGTGAGGGATCTGAGTGTGTGTGTGTGTGTTCGGATCTGGAAACATGTGCCAAGGTTTGTGCATATGTGTCCAGATTTGAGAGTGTGTATTAGTATTACACTTGTAGTTCATGTTCTCATCTCGGCTTCTAGCTTTCTATTTGCCCATTTAATTCAGCGGATACTGTGATAAAATCCTGCTAATATCCTGGAGAGTTAAAGACATTCAGTGAACCATCTAAACACCATAGCAACATGCATAGAACAAGTTATAAATGTTTGTGTCTGTCCATGTGACCATGGACAGAAATAAATACACAATGATAAATCTTAGCTTATTCTACATCAATCTGCTTGTGCACAGACAGGCTACACATACAAACTAAGGGTTCTTCAAAAGGGTACTTCTTGAAGGGCTAAGGTTCTACCCAGAATCATTTGCGTCTGAAGAACCCTTTTTGGAAGAAAGGGTTTGTCAAGGTTTTTTTTTGTCGGATTAAGAACCCTTTTCATCCAAATAATCTGTTTTGGATGAAAGAGTTCTTGAAGGATTGTTGAGATCCCTGAGGAACTCTTTTTATCAAGGGTTCTTTGGACCATAATATACTAGGGTTCTCAGTAGAAACCCCCATGGTGGGTTCTAGATTAAACCCTTGGAACATATAAAGAGGTTCCCAGTAGAACTCCCTGAGTGTGTTCTAGAAGAAAACCTTTTAAAAGGTTCTTGGTAGAGCTCCCTTGGTGGGTTCTAGATAAAAGCCTTGGAATGTAAAAAGGTTCTCAGTAGAACCCTCTGGGAGGGTTCTGGATTAAACTTTTGGACTATAAAAAGGTTCTCACTAGAACCCCCTTGGTGGTTTCTAGATAAAGCCCTTGGAATATAAACAGTTTCTCAGAAGAACCCCCTGAATGGATTCTTTTTAGCAACCTTTAAAGGTGGAAAGTTTCACAATAGAACTCCCAGAGAGGGTCCTGGGTGGAACTATTCGAACCATCGAAGGGTTCTCTGTAGAACCTCTCATAGGGGGTTCTGAATGAAACCTTTCAGAGATGGTTTGTACGTATATCCCTTTATGTTTGGTTCAAGGTCGAACTCTTTGAAAGGGTTCCTAGTATAACCTCTATAAAAGGTTGTAGGACACAGGAAGTAGGAACCTGTTCTAGTCAGCACTTTTATTTCTCAGAGTGTAATTTACAAAACACCTCCAAAGTACAAAATATGTTTCTATGTGCAAAATATCTTTTTAAAGTTCTGTAGCAGTGAAGGATTAGTTTTACATTTCGGGCAATAGACTTATTCTTTTTCTTGCTGCAAGTTAGATAAAAAAA
>JAJHUR010121526.1:8336-25386 GCA_027495735.1 Lutjanus campechanus | reverse complement strand
TTTGCTCTGTTGGAGTGTCTCTGTGCTGCAGCTGAGGACTCCTTGCCTTGCCCAGGGGCTCCACGGAAGAAGTGTAGTAACGGTGCCACAGTATTGGAGCAGAGCCCATATCTCATTAATTTCTGATTCTACCTCTACGTTTGCTGTTATGAGCAGCCAACAGCACAAATGTGAACATATTGTGGCCAGAAATGAGAGCTTTGATATTTCTTTTGACACCGTTACAAGAGGAGCCTCCTACACTACCGGTGCCTGATGGGAATGGGTTTGGGGAGTATCTCTGTACTCACAAAGCTTCCTTGTGCTCCGAGTTGCTCCGAGTGATGAAATTCTGAGAAAAAATGGTGACGTTTTCTAAGAATTTGCCCTTAAAGTTAAGAGTAGATCCTGGTAAAAAAAATAAAAGTTATTCACAGAGCGTCTTTACCTGAGGTGAAAAACTGTTCAGAGGAGGGAGGAGGACTTTTAACAGCCTTAAAAGTTTCTCAAGCAGAGGAGAAAATGGCGGCGAGACAAGGAGGAAGTAGGAGAAGGTAGTTATAATAATAATAATAATGATAAGAAGAAGAATCTTTTTTTATATCACCTTTCTCGACAATGTTTTAAAGTGTTTTACAAAAAGAAAATACAACCACACAAGGCAGATAAAATCTCCCACCGGACACAAAAAAGCTACAACGGCAGATATTTATAACGGTGCAGCAGTGATAACTTGGGTCTGTCACAACATCCATCAGCAGAGTGATAATAAGACAATTACAGCACGTTCAACAGTCTCATATTGTGACACAGTTAATTTTATTTCCACTGGATGTCCACACCTTGTCTTATGAAAGGACGTTCATGGACGCAGCAGGCTTCTCTCATAAATATCAAATAATTTAAGAACTAAAATAAATATAACAACTATCTGCATGTGAACTTCTGTGCAAGTAGGCCTCTTGTTTTCAAATATTTTGTAAGCGACTTTTAAAGTCTGGCTTACAATTTATTCAACAGAGATGTTCTTAAATAGTTTTCATAATTACACCACAATTTAACCGTTTGTTCTGTTTTGTTGTCCTCAACGTTTATTTATTTATTTTTATTCATTTGCCCAGTTGGACAAATAGATCAGAAATTTACTTGCACAAAGTCGATTTCTACTTACCCCTGTACAGATTTTTTTTATTTTGTTTTTTATTAGTGGTTGTCAAACAACAACAGACACTAAACTTAATTATCATGTTTAATCTGGGGCTGCAACATCTATAAAATACCTTTAAATATCTTGTAAGGCTGCAACTAATGATTATTAACAATGTTGATTTAATTTGTTGATTATTTTCTCGATTAATCGATTTGTTGTTTGGTCCATAAAATGTCAGAAAAAAGGTGAAAAATGTTGCAGCGAGCTGCAGTCAGACACAGCAGCTCCCTCTAACCTTTCCTACTTTTTTTTACTTTTTTCTACTATTTTAAAACTTTTCATTAATTTTGCTTTGTTGAATATTGAATTTCCCCGATGGGAGATCAATAAAGGTACATGTTATCTTATCTTGTTTTGCCCACAATCCAAAGATATTAAGTTTACTGTCAGAGAGGAGCAAAAAAAAAACGGAAAATATTCACATTTAAAAAGCTGGAATCAGAGAACTTTGATAACTCAAACTGATTAATCGACTCTCAGAACAGTTGGCGATTCATTTAATGATTGATTCATAAACGATTAATCGTTGCAGCTGTCATGTTTGGTTTTGTCAGTCCAAAACCCAAAGATATTCAGTTTAATATTATAATAATCTGAGAATAGTTGAATTCTTTTTTAGCTGTTGACATGGCGAGTGGGCAGTCCTAATTGTTGAGCCCCACCTTGTTCTTGTTGTGCATCTGTATGCCTATTTCTGTGTAAGCAATGAAAGAGAGCGATCGAGAACCAGAGTCAGATTCCTTGTATGTGTGCACATACTTGGCCAATAAAGATGATTCTGATTCTTGTGAACTGCCAGATTTATCCTCTGGCTCCTCGGCGATTCCTCCCAAGCTGATTCTTTTGGTGAATTATGAATCTGAAGTATGCACAAAATATAAAACAGTAGTTTCTAACTCATGATAAGATTGTAACTTGTACAAATGTTTGCATTGTCCTGCTGTGGACTGAACAAACAGCTGCAGATTTCACCTCATGTATCAGTTGTTCAGTCAGGTTTATTCTTACTGGTTTGGATGTTAGGTGACACGCATCTTTTAGACCACTTCCCATTCTGCTTATACCTTTTATTTCTCTTAAATGTTCCCATATTTACTGTATGACTGCCTCATAACTCCTTTCTCTTGCCAGCAGCTAAACATGGAGAGCGACAGCCACCACTCCCACATCTAGTGCCTGATCCACAAGCCTTCATCGTCCAGGGAGGAGCTCTCAGGTCCCGGCCGTCTCCCTGCTACTGTAGAATGAACATGCTCAAGTCCAGTGGACTGAAAATCCCTGGCCGGGGGCCCAAGCATTCCAGCCCAGTGGGAAGGACCTCAGCGGGTGGAACTTCCAGCCCCGTCGTCCCCAAAGACAGTAAGCTAACTTCCTCTTTCTGAACCCCGTGGAAAATAAAAAGGAATTTATTTTCCTCCTGTTATTCCCTCTCATCACCGGAAATGGCTTAGAGAGCATTTATTTGTGTTAATGACTCAGTAGAGCACAGCTGCGTCACATTACACACACGCAAAGAAGCTGGGAAGTGTTTTCTTTAGCTTAATCTAACAGTGTATTTATAAAAAGATCTCCAGTGCGACTTCTACAGCTGTTTGGATGGATGCCACGCTCTCCATTTAAAATAATGTAGATTTATGTAGAAAATAATAAATAATCATGCTTCCGCTGGAGAGACTTTTACTTTATGGTAGATTTTGGAACTGTCATTTTATACTTTGTGGTTTTATGCAGTTTTTTCTCTCGTGTAGTAATTTTTTAAAGCATCATTAATGTTTTCTTTTAATATTAAAAATGGATTAAATGAATGTGGAATGTAAAAGCCACTAGGGCTGCCCACTGAAAGTCATTTTTTCCCCTTTGTCAGTCAGTTTGCATTACAATAACAGGATAAAACAGAAAGAAGCTTACAAAAATGCACAGTGAGAAACATTTCAGTGAGGAATTATAAATAAGTGGAATCATGAATATATTTTTAGATCAGCTGACACACTTAAAGAAATCCTCGGGCTGGTGGTTGACTGATGAGAGACGGTAAAAAGAGCGGTTGGCTCTTATTTTTTAGCTGCGTCATTGTGCACAGAGCAACGCAACAGCATGAGAGGCTGTAAGCTTTACAAACAGAGTCTCTACACCACCACAAACCACAAAACTGACTGTGATGGAGGCAGAGAAGCGTGACAGAAACAGAGTGCAGCTGTCAGACGTGCTTGTTTGCTTGTGATTGTTTTGTCACTGACAGGCTCAGATTGTCATATTGACAACATTATGCAAAAGGTCACAACACTGAGAGACGATGTGTTTTATCGCTCTCACCAAACTAATCAGACTCCATTTGCACAAATGTAATTTTAACATCGTAATATTAAGCTTCATTGAAACAAAATAAAACTAAAATATCTTGGTTCGTCTTTCAACTGTTTGAACAGTCACCAGCTCTGGTTGTTTGGTAAAAATGAATCCTTAATTCATGGCGTGAAGGAGCGCGGAGCGTGCAGGGCAGGTGACGCCAGCTGCTGCCGCTGCAGCTTCAGGAGAGAAATCCCGCGGTGCGCTGATTTTACAACCGAACTATCTGAGGATGCAAACTTTAAAATTCTGTGACTGTGTGAAAATCTGATGTTTTTACATCAAAGGTGACGAAGGATGTGAAAATGTAAGTCTTACTGGTAAAACGTACTAATGTAGGCTGATATTAGAATTTAGTGTGGTGAACTGAACTGGAAAAAATAAAGGAACATATTCATATATTCGTAGGAATAACAGACAAATCTAATTCAACTGAGGAGATTTTTGGTCGGGGACAGGCTGAGAATCTTCACTCCATCAGCTCTATGAAGCGTTTGTGTTTTTTAATAATACATTTTTGGGTTTTTTTTATGCCTTTAATGGACAGGACATCTGAAGATATGACAGGAAAGGGGGAGAGAGAGCAGGGGAACCACACGCAGCAAAGGGCCACAGACGGGAGTCAAACCCACGGACGCTGCAAAGGCTCAAAAGCCCCAGCACACGGGGGCGAAAGCTCCACCAGCTGAGCCACCAGGCCACCTCTACAGAGTGTTTTAGTGTCTTTCAAATGATTGCTATGACTGAAAAAGCTCTGATAAACCCACTGTACATTATGAGTCCAGGACTAAACAGAATCCAGACAAAGTTAGCAAGTAGCTGGTGAAGATAGTTGAGCATTTAGCTGCTAATGAGTCAGATATTTTCCTCAGGAGCTGGTGGAGCCGGTAAAATGAGGGTGAATATTGGACCTAAATGTTGTCAGGTGCCTCAAAACATGACTCCAAATGATGATGGCATCATCCATCAACCCATCCTTAGCTGCTAAATGTCTGGCATATCAACATTATAAGATCATAATAAGCCAGTGTTGTGTTTACAAAGCAGATTAATTATATTCAGAACAAGAAGGCACAAAGAAAAACATAATTTCGGTTTAAAATATGATGATTGTTTATAGAATGCCCTTAAAACTCTGATATGTAACGTTTCTGCATTAAAATGCCTAAAAACGCCCGACATATGTTATATATGTTGTTGAGCTGTGTACTGACATTATTTCAAGTGCCGTGTTTCCGATTAGCCACCAGTTGCTATGACGATCCTGAAGCTATAACCAGGAAAACACTGATACGTCAGATACATTAGAGAGTGAGGAAGGAAGGACAACCTTAGTCCTTTTCTCTCTCTCTCTCTTTTTTGCCTCTCACTGGTCCTGCCCCAGTATCGAAATCGCAATATGGCTTTCTGCAATTTTCAAATCGCAGGAGGTGCAATATTCATTAAAGGCAAAATGTGTGTCAGAAAACTTTTAAATTAATGAATGTCGCGAGGCAGAGATGTCCCGTCCTGCAAATCAGATTCTACAGACTTCGTTTGGTACAGATTCCTGCAAAAAAGTCAACCAAAATAAAAACAATGATGTAAAAATGATCATTCCTTATATCCCTAATCAGCCTTAATCAGCCACAACCACAAAATATAATGTCAGAAGTAGAATTAAGAAAAGTCTTGCACCCACCATGCAGCTTTGTCTGGGAAAATGTAAATATAGGCTCTTCCTGTCTGTGTTCCAGAAATCATCCCGTCTGGGAATCCGTCCTGGTGGCAGACATTTAGAAGAACTATATACACACACTCAGTCTTCTCACTGATGGTCTTGTTTGCTTATGTAGGTCATATAGAGACGTCCGTCTTAAACGGAGACAGTTTCATAACCAGTTACTTGTAGCTGCTTTTAAGAAACATCAGACTGTTGCACCGGCTGACACGTTTTTAATGGGCTTTGTTGACAGAAACAAAAATATAGACTATCGTTGGGATTATCCTTTATTTCTGGAATTAAAAGGTGAAATATGGACACACGGCTTTGACCTCGCAGCTACTGAAAAACGGACGATTAACCAAAATTAGACAGAAAAATATCCAGAATCAAAATTACAGCTGCCGTCTGCATAAAGTAATCACAGCTGTTGTCACCCCTGAAACGCAGCCGCACCGTTTTATCCTCCTCAGTTTTTTTAGCTCACATGACAGCTCCATCCCAGCAGCCTCACACGCACACGTTAGTTCTCTTCCTGCTAAATTACATCTCCGTCCACTCCCGGCTCCCGGGTGGACGGAGCAGAGGAAGAATGGTCGGCCTTCTTTGGCTGATAGTGCTTCTTGTGTCTCATTAGCATCAGCGTGTATGGGAGGCCTCTTATCAAGTGTGTCATGGTTCATGTTGACTGAGGAATTTCACGAGAAGAAGCAGAGCTGCAGCTATTTATGTTCTCCTGACACAGGAAGTGTTTCCTTGACTGAGTCTTACACTGTTTCTGATTATTGTAATGCGCTGCCAGCAATGTTATTTCATATTATGGTAACAGTTTTCTTTGTTTTAAGTTGCAAACATAAGCTGTGCAGAAGAGTGTTAAAGGATGACTTTGGTATTTTTTAATCTGGACCTCATGTTCCCATGTTTTTGTGTTTACATGACAATGATTTTAGAAATGTGTCCAGTATTGATCGAGACCGCTGCAGTGTAATCCCTCCAGGCAGCTGAGCGCCGGCACTGTATGTCCACTAAAAGTTATTTTAAGTGTCTAGACCTTTTTGTTTAACCAGAAACAGCTGATTTATTGCTCCATTTACAAAAACACTTATTTTATCATCATAAAACGCAGTTCATTCAAACTCAACAACAAATCAAAACTCACCAAAACTGCCTTTGTTATCTAAGGCAGCAATTACTGATTATTATCACTCGCGATTAATCATTTTCGTGATTAATCTAATAGTTGTTTGGTCCATAAAATGTCAGAAAATGTCTGTTTCCCAGAACGAAAGATGACATCCTCACATATCTTGTTTTGTCCACAACCCAGAGATATTCAGTTTACTGTCAGAGGATTAAGGCCCCATGTTCTCATAATGTTTATTTCTCTGAGTGCCGCTGCCTTTTTTCAATTGTTCCCAATGAGGTGAGAGCCTATATGGGTGCATGCGCTCCGATTTTTTTGCGAGGCTGCTTCGAGGATTTCAAGTTGAACACAGTATCTGAACTTATATCCGTATCTGTGGACCTCTATTGTGAAGAATTTATAGGAAATGCCGTGTGGTTAACCAGTGTTTTGCAGCTGCTTGACTCGAGACGAACCCGCCTTCAAGCTGGTAGCCTGGATGCAAATCCCTGCTTCATCGGGCTGATGAGCAGAGTCAGACCAAGGCAGCACATGTTCTGGTTGGTGCTCACAGTGAAAAAAATGTCATGTCACATTTGAGAAGCTGAAATCAGAGGACTTGGACTTTTTTTCATAACAAATATTAATAGATTATCAAAATAGTTGGTGATTAATTTAACAGTTGACAGCTAATTGATTAATCGTCTCCTTGTTGCAGCTCAAATTCTATCATCCTAGAACACACGTCATTCAAAGTGAACAGAAACAAAACAGAGCTCACAAAAACGTACTGTTCCAACAAGCACAAGTTTTGTTCATGTGTGAACAGGAAAGCTCTGAATGTTGAAGTTTTTAGATGAGAGACTTTAAATCCTGAAATGACAGAAACACCACATATTTAAAGGTGTGGCATTACTTTAACATTTAACTATGTTTGGGTCTAGTGGGATGATAATCCACCGTTTGTGTTTTACAAAATTGGTGTGTTTATCTGCTGAGAGACTAAACAGAAAAGCTGTCTGAATGCTCCGAAACACGTCTCCTCTGAGCATAATAACAAACACGTTCTTTTCTTTGGTTTAAAAGCATTTTGAAAGGGAGGGAACAAAAATTGCTCTCATTCATTTTGAAGTTTGAAGTCTGGCCTGCAGGTCGTTTTTTGTTTCAGAGCAGCTCAGATTGTTTCTGAAAATCGTCCTGAACTCGGCCATTACCGGCTCAAAAAGTTAATCCGTTAATGTCGCAGGCGGGACTGAAGCTTGTTGCTCAGAGCTCGTCAGCTGTTAGGTAGCTGTCCGTATGTGACCGGTGCTCATCTAAATACTCGCCTGTCGTATAAACAGTTTGTTTCTGCCAGATGTGAACTCATTAGTTTACTCACATCCTGTTTATCCAATCATGAAAATACACAGTGATGATGCACAGAGCACGACGCTCATTTACTGGATATTAGACTAATCTATCTATCTATCTATCTATCTATCTATCTATCTATCTATCTGATTAATTTATTACAATGTATTTGGAGACATCTTGAACTTATATGAAACATATATGAAATAAGATTGTTAAAAATATTGATACTTAAACTCTTTTCCAAACCACATTGTTTAAATTTGGCTTTGCAGCAAGTCCAAGATGATGTCCTCAAATGTCTTGTTTTGTCCAAAACTCAAAGATGGTGGTTCATTTTGTGTTGTGTTTAAAACTTTGTCTACTAGTAGTAACTTTTTTAACTCAGATTTTATATATGGTGGTGTGTTCTTTATAGTACGACAGTTTTCCTAAAATTAGATTTAAAAAAAAAGCAATATATCACTTTGTTTACAATATCTCACAATCTATTGTATCGTATCGCATCGCATCGCATCGCATCGTATCGTGTTGTATTGTATTGTATCCTAATATATTGTATCTTATTGTAACATACTGTATCATATCCTATCCTATCCTATCATATGGTATGGTATCGTATGGTATCATATTGTATCGTATCGTATCCTAACGTATCGTATCGTACTGTAACGTATTGTATCGTATCATATCTCATTGTATCATATCGTTACATATCGTGTTGTATTATATCCTATTGCCAGATTGTTGCTAATACACAGGCCTAGACACAATTTATTTAATTTACGTCAATGGAAATATCTGGAAATCACATTTCAGATGGTCGAATCTGAAGTGTAAGTGAAAAATATGCTTATTTACTGTTCACGTCACCTAAGCCACAATTTTGTGACTTGGGTGATTTAGATTTGCTTTTGTAATGGGTTGAGCGGTCGTTGATATTAAAAAAGAGCCCCCCAAAAAAATCTGCACTCAAGAAATAGAGTAGAGATATAGAGTAGCTCCAGTACTGGTCTCTAAAAACAGATATTTGCATATGAATGCACAATCTCTTGTTGGCAGATTTTGGTATTGGAAGCATTCTTGTTTACATTTGTTGCCTGAGTAGTATTGACCGAGCACTTTTGAGCAGGCTTTGGTTGCATGCAGGTAAAGAGTTTGCATGGAGAGCAAAAGAGGCAGAACGCACTGTCCAAAATACAATCTTGTTACCCACAAGTTATAATCTGACAACAATTTATCTTTTTAGAATCAGTTATCTAGAGATTGGCCAAAATACATCTTTCTCGTCAGCATTGCATCTCAAGTTGCTGACCAGCGCATGGACGAAAGGAAGTCTTGGCCTGTATATTGGCAGAAAGCCCTGAAACCTTGACCGTTGCCCCCAGAGGCTAAATCATCGTCAGATGATAACTGGTGGCTCTCCAGCAGCTACCAGTTTATTTTATAGGTTACACTTACTTCACTGTTGGCCAGTTAGCTGTCAGTCAACTCAAGCTGGTTATAAAGCACTAATAAGACATCGGTGGGACAACACTGATGTCTCAGTGAGTGGATGGAGGGATTAGTTTCCTGCCCCAGATTAGTCTTAACACTGACCTGGCCTCATACTCCAGATCTCAGCCCCCCTGTTTGTTGGTTTTAGCTGGAAGATTGTGAGAAGGGGCCACTGTGTCGGAAGTTGGCAGAGTTTTACTTCTCTGGGTTTTTTAAGAACTGTTTCACCCTGTGGAGAGAAAACTGTAGTCAATGAGCGGATAGAAGGAAGTATGAGAGCTGCTTTTGATGTGAAAATAACCGAGCGCTGCCACCTCTCGTGATGCTGCGTCTCCTGTGACCTTGGAAGCTGGTTTCTCAGCAGAAATATCTCACAGTCGCAGTCGTGGGCTGTTGCTTTTTTTGGAGACATACTGCCTCCACCGTTTGTTTGACTCTCTGGAGCTCACAGTCCTCATACAGGATATATACACCTGCGCTTACTGCACCTCCAATGACAACTTCTCCTCGGCTAGAACTTGCATTAAATTATTTTTTTTTTATGGAAGAGCAACAAGCTGCAAGCGTATAATTTGTATATTATTACCTTACATAGATGTAATGGAGAAAGTGTGAGCAAAGAGTCGCCAGTTTAAACATTCAGCAGATATGGAGCGACATTAGCATCTATTTAGAGCTCTGTTTTGTGCTCCATTAACTCCAGAGAAAAATATCTGTCTCTTTAGCTAAAATCTCAAATCATAGACTGTATAAAACATGAATGTAGTCACCCATAGGTTTCTGAAGAGTCATCAGGGGAGGCTCAGGGTATGTTGGCGCTGGCCGCCGCCATCTAGGCAGTTCCCGACTGTGCTAATTTCTGAGTAATCAAAAAATTGGGAAAGAGGTGAAGCGTGGGAGGACATGAGGAGGCCGAATGAAGCGACCACCTAGCAGCTATCTATCACACTGGAGCCAACAGACAAAAAAACTCAAAAGCAGGACTCAGAACACAGATAAAAGGTCAAAACCACTGAGGATGCACAAGGAATTAAGGCTAGGACATATAACAAACTGGCAACAGACGAAGGACAGCGCAAGGACTATATACACAAGAGAGGAGGGGTAATGAAGGACAGGTGAAACCGATTTGGGTGGGGCAGATAATCTCAAACATGGGACGGGAAGTTAAGCATCTGAAACGAGAGACAAAGGTGAGCATCAAAATAAAACAGGAAATACTGACTGAAAACTGGAAACATGATCTTAATCAGAGATATGCTTACTAACAACTGACAGTTAGCTTAGTTTGTCTGGTTGGTGTTTGGTGCTGCTCAGGTCGTGTACAGCTGATACCAAAACAATGAGCTGAAAAATGCTAAAACTCTCTGTCGAGACTTCAAAGGGAATTATGACTATTATTTATTATTGTCTCAATAATGAGGACAGTGCAGTGCTTCTAGAAAATGTTACTAGGGAAACAACCGGTGACCGGCTGGCCAGAGTCACAATTCTGTCAAATTTACACGCACATGGGCACGATGGTCACGTCATGACCGCAGTGACACAGACAGTAATGTCACAGCCACAACAGTGCTGGTCAAAGCCACACACACACACACACACACACACGCACACACATTCTTGCATGAGGTCGGTGTTAGCGAAAGATTCCAAGAACAGGATAAAGAGAAGACAGACAGACAGTCTACAAGGAGACTGAGCAGCTGGTGGTGTCGCTGAACAACGGCAAACTTTCTAGCTCTTCATGCTAACGTTAGCCAGCAGCAGACTGCTGTTCACTGACTGACAGTTAAAATCTCACCTCCTGTTCTGGCTGAAGAACAAATGTTTTCTCTTCCAGACTGGTTTAACTTTTCCTTTTGTTTTTCTCACTGCAAAGTTTTACTGCAGCAACCTGTTGCACTGTGTCGGCCTCCAGTTTGTTTACGTCTGCTTCCAGGAGATCATGTGAGAACATGCTCCTGTCTGGTACATAATCTTAATATAACCAACAAAATTAACTTTGCGGTAGAGTAAAATATATCATACTTTCTGCATTGTGATATTCACTAAGATTTAGAATTCTGTTTGTTTATTTGTTTATTTGAATGGGACCGTGCATATTAATGAACATGTTAAATCATGTAAAAATGCCGGATTGTAGCATGATGCTAATTTCCATCCGTAGTCCCAGTAACATAAAAACAGATTAAGACCGAAACGTTTCACAGTAAAAAGAAAAAGAAAAGAAACAAAAGAGAACAGTAACAGATAACAAGCAAGATTTAGAATTCTTTAAGTAAAAATTTAAATGTATATACATTTTGTACATGTAATAGAAGAACTGTGTGGAATCAGTTTTATTTTAGATTTATTAATACTACTTAAATGTTTAATAATGACTGCATCTAAATTTCAGATTTAAAAACTAGTTTATGTGTTTAATGTTGAATAAATAAAGAGTTTAATTGAATTATATTTTAGTTGTGTGTAGTTTAGATTCATGATGAAAGTATTTTAAAGAAAGATAAAGAAAGAAGATTAAAGAAAATGAGCAACAATTACTTGATTATAGCGAGTAACTATCTTACAACTAAGTAAACGAAAGAAAATTCTTTCAAAACATAAATATTGTCACCGTTCACTTCCATTGTTTGGGAGATTCTGCAACATTGTTTCCTTGTGAAACTCCAGCAGTGTTTTGTGGACTAAAGAACTAAACTCGACCCTCAATTGGCATGAGGGTGAGTGGATAATGCTTGAATTTTGGGTGAACTATCCCTTTAAGTCTAGTAGTTAGTACACTGTACTTGATACTGGCATCATACTTAAAATGACAGCAGGAAAATGTACTTACAGTAAAAAGTACCAGTGCGAACTGTTACGAAGATTTTATCAAGTAAATCTGATCAAGTTAGGTTTTTCTGTGCAGCACACGAGTCCCTGAACGTGTGAAATGAAACAGAGTAAATTTGAAAGCAATAAATTGATCCAAAGTCCAAAACATTGAGGCTCTGCCCCCTCCATCTGTTAGTGTCTGTGCAGCTGCTCCAACTCCTGCTGAAGACAACAACACAAAATGAGCCTCGACTAGCTGATAAAACCCAATTTAAACAAAAAAAGAACAAGTTGGAGGAAGATGATAGCTATTGTGGAAAATGATCATAAATAAGCAGAGTTAAAGAGGCCAGAGAAAGAGGTGTGTGTGTGTGTGTGTTTGTGTAACTAAAGTGGGGAGAGATGGGGGGATAATTGTGGGGAGGAGGAGGAGGAGGCGGAGGAGGAGGGATGGGAGGAAGCTGTGGAGGTTTCATTGTGCCGAGCTGATGAATAGTGGGATTCAGATGGTGGTGGGAGGTGGCCAAGCACAATAGTGAAAGTGAGGGCTGTGTTTCCAGTCTTCCTTCTGCCGAGGATCCTTTTACCCTCGCTCTCCTGTTGCCGCAGCAACCCAAATCATGGGTTAGCTCAGGTTTTTAAACGCTACCCTGGGTCTGCTGGCCAGGATCACATGTTGCACTGGTCGTGTTCCTTACCAGAAAAATAATTGCATGTCTTCTGCCTCCGCTGTTCAGCCGTGGAGATGCACGGCTCTGAAACAAGAAAACACACTTCAAATACATGCTGAAGACAGTGGATTTAGTTTGAAGTTTTTATTGGAGGTGATTGTGAAACTGTAAACTGTGTGAGGACAAACAAGATTCTGTTAGCCGGAGTAAGACCAAAGGCGCTGGAGCAATTAATTAATACAGTGACAAGGAAACTGAGTCACAGAAGTACAGACTAATTGTTAAATTAGTCACAGTCCACAACAATAAAGGTAAAAAGAGTAAATACCAGGGCTGCAAATTGTAAGCACGTTCATTAATCAATCATTGGTAACATTATTTGATGAATCGTTACTGAAAAACTTTTTGATTTTACCAAACGATACCAAATGTGCCTTTTAGGGCCTGATGGATACTGGATTTTTGAGGCAGACGACAATAAAAATATAAGGGAGTATAAAAAACATACATAAACACAGTGTAATGATTCTTGGTTAACAATTGTGACAAAGATATGTAATGGAGGCAGGAAGGATATTTTACAGTTCAATAAAAGTTACCGTCTAAAACGATATAGAGTCATAAAACAGTCAGTCGTCACTGGTATATTCAATGATTATGAACATCTATGACCAAAAATACAGGAGCACACAATAACATCTTGCATATTCTCTTTCAGATCTTTATTTGATAATAAATTGATTAAATTTTACTTGATCGACCAAATTCTCAGCGACCGATTAAGCGGTTGAACCAAATTACGATTTGGTTCTGCCATTTGGATATTGCACTTGGCAATATTACGATTTTATTGCAGTTGCAATTAATTGTGCAGCTCTCGCAGTCACATTGGTGTCAACTGGCTCATTTCAGAACGTGTTGCAAGTAGCTGCCAGTTTCAACTCGTCTCTTTGCGAATCTTTGGTCTGTACTGGACTTTAGAAGTCATTTAATGTTCCCACAGGGACCTGTATTAAACCCCGGCCACTGATAATTGATGTGGATCAACCCCATACCTGTAACGCAAGTGTTTGCACTGAATGTGGCAGCATTAAACTGTGGTGAAGGACAGCAACAGTGAGGTATATCTAAAGAGGGCGTTTACTTTAATTAAAACCAAAGTAAAAGTAAACCTCGACCAGAAATGTTGGACCATATCAGGTACATTTTTATCTCTAGCTGTGCTTTGGATGGACTTCATAACCCAGCTGTGTGTCCAGCTGCAGAGAGCACTGCAATATGGGTCAAACACAGAGTGAGTTATGCCTGACGTTGATGTTATATGACAGTTCGCCCTGGGCGCCGTTCGTTTTGACACATTACTGATTAATGAGGGACCTGAGTGCTCTCGTGTTATGATTGTCAATATCTTTTGGTCAGCCGGTTTATGTAATGTAACTGTTTTAGTTTGCCTGTTTCATGTTAATTAGAGTTCAAATCAATGCCGAATGTTAGCTGAATGAGTAAGTGTCTTGTGTTTGAGTCGTAAGAAATCATTAATAATCTTTTAGAAGGAGTAGATGCTTATAACGGTTAAATTGAGCAAAAAGTTAATGGAGTTTGGCAGGCAGTTAGACAGGCAGCCACTGAACTCAACTCCAGAGTGTGTATTTTTGGAGCAGTGGTCTTTTGTTGTCGTATGTTAAGTAGGATTTTAATCTATTTAATATACTGTTTATGGCTCTAACTCCAGTTTGGGCTGCTGTACTCATTTTTTGACATGCATATCACAAAATGCAGCAAAGAACAAACTTTTTCCCCTGATTCAGACAAAAGCAAATGGACTATACCTTTTATAATGTTTTAAATGTCTCTCGTGAAAGCCTGCAGCTGGGGTCGAAGTGAAACTGTCAGCAAGTTTTCCCCAAAATAAACATCTACCAGGAGCTGCACAGTCCTACAAACTTCCAAACTAGCATTAAGTTAAAAAACCCCTTTGAAGTTCGAAGAACCCATTTGCATTTGTGCCCAATGTGTCTCACATCACAACATATGGCAGCAATTGAGGCATAAAGTAGAACCATTGGGGCCCACGGAGCCTCGGGCCCTCTCTCAGGGTGTCGGGGAGACAGCCCTGGCACCAACCACTCCTCCACACACACACACACACACACACACACACACACACACACTCAGATAAACACAGACTTTTACTGGCAGTGTGGTGCAGTAGACCGCGTGCTAATGGTGCCCTGCTCAGTTTACAGGCTGCTGTGGAAAAAAACAGAGATCCAGCTCATCTATGTGTCAAACAGGCGCTATCACAGGCCGCATGGCGGGGTTAATCACCGGCACATCACAGATACCGTCTCTCTGACCCACTTTTCAGGAGGAATTAGAGTAACGCCTAATCTTTGCACAAACTGCACTGTTGTGCTGGATGCTGCCACACAAGCAGGTTTTTTTTTCTTTTCTTTTCTTTTTTTTTTTTTTACCAGCATGACGCGGTCAAACGGGATGAATTGTGTGAAGGCGATTCTGCTGGACTGCGAATGAGGATGTTCTCACAATGTATGCAGTGTTTACGGCGTCAGCCTCCAGTGAGGAGGGTTTTAGCTCAGAGAGCGTCATGACTGTAAGAGGTATTGATCTGGACGTGTTTGTACCTTCAGGGTCTGTGTAAATAGGATGTGACGTTCCAATAAAACACATTTAACTTTCAATTAATTTTCATGCTCATTTTACCCAAATTAGCTTTATTTCTGTACAGTTTTAGAAATAAGGGTTCCAAAAGGGTTCTTCCAGAAGGGTTGAGGTTCTACACAGAACCATTTTCTTCCAAAGAACCCTTTTTTGAATATAAAAGGTTCATCAAGGGTTCTTTGTAAGACTAAGTGCTCCCTTTAAAACCCATTTCAACCAAAGAGCCAGTTTACATCATGAATTCTTTGTAGTACAAAAAATTTTTTTTAAAAAGGTTCTCAGTAGAACCTCCCAAGAGGGTTCTAAATAAAACCCTCCAAATATAAAAAGGTTTGCAGTTGACACCCCTGGATGTGTTCTAGACGAAACCCTAGGAATATAAAAGGGTTGTTGGTAGAGCCGCCTGGTTGAGTTCTTGTTAGCACCCAGGGAAGGTTAAAAGGTTCTTGATAGGGCTTCCAGAGAGGGTTCTGCGTGGAACCATTGCACCATAGAAGGATTGTCTGTAGAACCTCTCATACCAGGTTCTAGGTGAAACTTTTCACAGATGGTTCTAGGTGTAACCCTCTATGTTGGGTTTTGGGTAAGACTCACTGAAAGGGTTCCAAGTGTAACCTTTATAAAATGTTCCACCAGAAACCAAAAAGGGTTCTCCTATGAGGCCAAGCCAAAGAACACTTTATGGTTCTCTGTAGAACCCTTTAGGTGGGTTCTTGCTAAAACCCTTGGAATATAAAAGGAGGGTTCTTAGTTCAACCCCCTGGCTTAGGTCTTGCTAGCACCCAAGGAAGGTGGACAGGTTCTTGATAGGACCCCCGGGAAAGGTTCTGGGTGGTATCATTACACCAAGGGTTCTCTGTAGAATCTCTTGTAGCGGGTTCTAGGTGAAACCTTTCACAGATGGTTCTATGTATAACTCTCTATGTTGGGTTTTGGGTAAGACTCACTGAAAGGGTTCCAAGTGTAACCTTTATAAAATGTTCCACCAGAAACCAAAAAGGGTTCTCCTATGAGGCCAAGCCAAAGAACACTTTATGGTTCTCTGTAGAACCCTTTAGGTGGGTTCTTGCTAAAACCCTTGGAATATAAAAGGAGGGTTCTTAGTTCAACCCCCTGGCTTAGGTCTTGCTAGCACCCAAGGAAGGTGGACAGGTTCTTGATAGGACCCCCGGGAAAGGTTCTGGGTGGTATCATTACACCAAGGGTTCTCTGTAGAATCTCTTGTAGCGGGTTCTAGGTGAAACCTTTCACAGATGGTTCTATGTATAACTCTCTATGTTGGGTTCTAGGTAAAACTCACTGAAAGGGGTCCAAGTGTAACCTTTATAAAATGTTCCATCAGAAACCAAAAAGGGTTCTCCTATGGGGCCAAGCCAAAGAACCCTTTATGGTTCTCTGTAGATACCTTTAGGTGGGTTTTAGATAAAACCCATCGAATATAGCAGGAGGGTTCTTGGTTCAACCCCCTGGCTGAGGTCTTGCTAGCACCCAAGGAAGGTGGAAAGGTTCTTGATAGGACCCCCGGGAAAGGTTCTGGGTGGTATCATTTCACCAAGGGTTCTCGGTAGAATCTCTTGTAGCAGGTTCTAGGTGAAACCTTTCACAGATGGTTCTATGTATAACCCTCTATGTTGGGTTCTAGGTAGAACTCTTTGAAAGGGTTCCAA